>JAXCGZ010021372.1:5000-17500 GCA_037179515.1 Halocaridina rubra
CATCAAGAAAGCTCCACTAATCACACATCTCTTGCTAAAAGAAAACAAAGTTGTCTAACCTTTTCTCGAAGCCAAGTGAAATATAAAAAATTCATAGGTCAAAGTGGGTTCATTATCATGGATTCTTCCGTTGAAAAAGGTTCACTATCTCGGAGAGGAGTTGAAAACAATAAACCATACGCACACTTTGAGGAATCACAATTCCTCTTTCATTCATCCGAGAATCATCATTAACTTGGTTTCGTTTGGAGAATGAATAAAGTCGATGACATTCTCTATATCCTAGTGGTCGGTGTCACTGTTTCTGTTCCGGTTTTACGTCACGGACTCCCTTTTCTACTAAGGGCTAGGACGTTTGCCTTCTTGAGAACTTGTTCTGGCAGATGTAATCCTTACCCTGAGTGCATGCCCTTGCTAACCTCAGACCGTGACGGGGCGCGAACCCACGACCTGAGGCCTCAAAGTCGCGGACGCTACCGCTTGAGCCTAACTATCAAGTCTCTTTCGTGGCTTCTTTCCTTAAGTAGGTCCTTGAAGTTACCCACAACAAGATACTGACTGGCCAGCACTACACACCTGCATGTCAGCACGTACAAACACATAAATATTTGTTTATGTGATGGTCAACAAAGCATTCTCTTCCACACATCTGGGATTGGTACTTGACTGACAACTTAAAACTGGAATGTTTGTCCCAGGTGCTTGTCTCTCTGCACTTTTTTTTTCTTTCTTTTAATTTGCATCGTTCTGTTAAGGGGGTTTACACGGTCAAACGGTTTGTCGAACGCGGTTTTACAGACAAACCGCGTTCGACGAACCGTTTGACCGTGTAAACCCCCCATTTACACAGTTCTTGAATTCTATTATAATTTTGTGTCGTTGGCTAGCCATTTCTGCGGAACTCGAAGATAAAAAATTCTGATCACAAAGCGACGAACGCGTTTTGTACAGGGATCAAAGTGAATTTTACAGATCTTACCCAGCTGTACTCGCCTGTTCGTAATATCTTATAGGTGTACAACCTCGAGTGAATTTGGTGTTTATACATTCCATCATTTAGACCACTAATAACACTTGCAAACACTGGATTCGGTTTTATGTCACGAACTCCCTTTTCTACTAAGGGCTAGGACGGTTGCCTTCTTACGAAGGACTTGTTTTGGCAGATGTAATCGTTACCCTGAGTGGATGCCCTTACTAGCCTCAGTCTAAAAACACATTAATACACATGAAATGTCGATCCTGACTCGTTTAGAAATGTTAATTCTGAAAAGCCACCAAACTCAAGTTAACTTCAACAACAATAGTACAATAATATTTATGACACGAAAGCCACGAAATCGGTCATTTTCACTTCTCAAAGCTAATATTAATGGAGACTTTCTTTTATTACCTTAAGCATCTTATGAAGTACTCATTTAATCACATGAGCTGACGAGAATCCTGCTTTATATCATCCAGTTTCATACCAGTATGGCTGAATGTCTCTATTTACACTTCACAAGAGATCAGCATATTTACGCAATTCAAGGTAGATCAGTATAAACTGTAAACTTCATTTTACATCTTACAAATTATGTTCAAAAATATTTAATATCATACATCCACTAATATGCTGTGTAAGCGACTATACATATACATTCTAGAGTGACATGTGTATACATTCCACTGAAATTCCTTGGGTATGTATACATCTAATACTTAAGCCAAGCAAATGTGTGCTAAAAAGCACTTAATTCTTGGCTATAAATAAACACTCGGTTAATCGTTTCCTCTTAGCAGTTAAGAATGATTTAATAAACAGGGAAGATAGACTAAATGATTCTCTTCTTCCCCCCACTCCTTCTTCTAACAGGTTTGGTGAACTGTAGTGGAATTGCATTTTAATACAATTGCTATTAATTTTGGACCCAACTTCTTCGAGAGAAGAAGAGCTGACGAGGATTTTCAACGTTTTTCTTTTCTGGAATTATAGAGAGAAGATGAGATAAGGAGGCCACAGCTTCATATATATTAATCTCCTAGAGAGAAGATGAGATAAGGAGGATACAGCTTCATATATATTAATCTCCTAGAGAGAAGATGAGATAAGGAGGCCACAGCTTCATATATATTTTCCTATTTTTTTAAGTCCATCTTTTTTTTCTTTATAATCCTTGTCTAATTTCTTCTTCTTAGAGGATTAGGACACTGCAGATAGGATAAAACTAAAAGACTTTTTATTCATGTCATAAAACAATTTCCACCTGTTGTGAGACAACGAGCCAAGGACTCTGCTTGCTACCTTTTCCTTCTAAGTGAAAACCAATTTTTTTTTTTTTTTTGGTGGCTGAGACACAATAATGCAAATTGCTGACACTGCTAATTACCTGTTCATTCATATACATCTACAAATTCTATTCACTACACTACAGGAAGGATACTCTCAAACTGATAATTCATTCTATATCAAATTTAGTTTCTCACTCTTGTTTGGTTAGGTCACTACAATGGGGATACAGTAGTCACCGTGGCTCAAGCGGTATCGTCCGCGACTCTGAGGTGGCAGGTCGAGGTTCGCGCCCCGTCACGGTCTGAGGTTAGCAAGGGCATGCACTCAGGGTAAGAATTACATCTGCCAAAACAAGTCCTTCGCAAGAAGGCAACCGTCCTAGCCCTTGGTAGAAAAGGGAGTCCGTGACGTAAAACCGGAACAAAACAAACAAACTAAAGTGGGGATATCGGTAGCTACCTATTCTTTCAGATGCAAAGTCAGTTACGAATCCATTCTGGCTAGGATACTACAGTGCGGATACTGCCAATTCCCTGTTCCTTCTATTTCAAACCCAGTTTCAATATCTTCCTGACTGGTATACTACAACATCATCATCATTTTTATGGAGAATAGCAGGAACACTTACATGCAAGAACACAACAAACCACTCTCTTTCTCCACCTTAAGGATCAGCTATTTCTATTCTTCTTTCTCCTCTCTTTCTTGCACCAACCTCCACTGAGCATAACATACGCTAAATATGAGCTTTTTATGTACAACAAGAACATATCTAGCGATGTTATCTCTACCAATGCAATAAAAACAATTCTCACAAGCAATAACGCAACATAAAACATATTTGTCTTTCTCCTCTTCTTAATCCAGCTTTGAACAGCAATTCTTCTTTTTATTCTCCTTCTATTTTCGCTACTTTCCTGTACCAAGAGCCACTGAGCATAACATTCGCTAAAAATGAGATTTTTATGTACAACAAGAACATATCCATACCTCTTATCTCTACCATTCAAATAATTCCCCAAACAGCACATTTTAACAAGCCCAGTGCGAATCAACATAAAAGAGAAGTTTATTTAAACGAAAAGGTTTATATCGGGCATTCGAATTAATGATAATCAAGTTAAGTGGGTCCTTTTGTATGCCTAGATTTTCAAGGCCTTTGTGTAAACCTAGATATGCTCTAGATATTCTGGGTCTATCTGTATATTTAGATATTTCAAGTTGTTTACCTGGAGTATCAAATACCTTTAGTCTAAGATTGGGTTTGATAATGATGCCCCATTAATACCCATAAGAGATGTTCTTTTACGATGTAGTTTTAATTTTATAGATGTGGATATTTTCTAAGCTGAAAGTTCATAATTCCACTGCATATGCACAGTTTATTAGTTTCATTAGGCGAATCCACACTGGAACAATGTGGTTTGCTTAATATAAATATTAATATCACATAGAAGTCCTGATTCAAGGCTTAAAATCCATATCCACGTTGTGATCATGTTCTTTGAGTGCTTAATAATATATCCACACGGCATCTAAATAAGTTTTCTAGGTTTGGTTAAAATTAAGAATAATATTTTGTGGACATTTCAGGGTTTACGATGCAGTTTTAATTTAACAGACGAGATGATGGAAAACTCATAATCAAAATCCACATTGTATGTTTATATATCCACTCGGCACCCATATTAGATTCACACGATTTTTTTAAGTAAGTTGTGATAGCTTGTGGTAATTTCAAAATAATATCTTCTCTATTTTCATTATTAGTATATCCACACGTTATTTCTTATATCCACACGAATGCTTAAAAGATGGATTGATAGCCAGTCGAAATTTTAAATAGTTCTTTACAATGCGGTTTTCTTTGCAATAATTTGACTACTGTAAGATTAGAAATCCACTCGGAATGACCATGACATGCGCGCGCACATAGTTTACTTAATTAATATCTATATTATCCTGTGGATATTCACTGAGGTTTCTTTACGATAGGTTTTTATTTCTTTGCTTTGACGATATCCACAATACATAATTTTATATGCAATTTATTAGCATATTCACATACTATCCACATGGGGTATTAAGTTCTTAGCTGCGACGATATAGACAGTGTAGATTAATCAATGCACTTTATTAGCATAACCACATACTATCCACACTGGATTCACAGAGTGTGCTTGAAATTAAGATTAATAACCTGTGGATATTCACAGACTTTTCTTTACAATGGGGTGTTACTATCTCTGATATGACTACATCCACAATGTAATCATTTTGTATGCGTTCTGGTGTAATATCCACATTCTATCCACATGAGTGGATTTAATTTCTTTGATATGACGATATCCACACTGTAATATTTTAATATACACTTTGTTACCTTATCAACAGAGTATTTACAATAGATCCATTGGGTCTGCTTAAATCAAGATCAATATAGTGTGGATATTTAAGAAAACTTTTGACGTGATTTTAATTTTAAAGACGAGATGATCCATGGCTTATCATATCCACTGAATATCCAATTTAGATCTATACGGCTAACTTAATGATAAAGATCTTGCATTTTCAAAAGAAATATCTGTATCCACACAGTATCCATATCATTTTTCGCAGTTTATTAATATATCCACACGGACTCTACATTAGATGTCCAGTGTAGTAATTTTTTTTTTATGTGGTGTAAGTATCTATGTGTGGAGAGTGAAGGCTCTAAATCCATAGTCACACTGTAGTTATATTATATACGCTATTTATAAGTATATCCAAACAAAATAGCCACATCAGATCTTCTGCAATGTTTGTTTAAAACAAATATTAACATCATGTGGGTTTTTTCCTCAAATATTTTCTTGATAATATGAATTTCATTTCCTAGAAGTGGAGTTACAAGGCTTAAGATTTGTATATCCAGACAATAGCCTCATTAGATCAGTAATGTCTGCTTAAATTGAAAATAAAAGGGCTTAAGCATACTTCAAAGTTTATGATGTGGCTTTAATTTCTTAGATTTTTTATGAGTGTGACACCGGGACAGGCAATAAAATAGCGCTCATTAGGTACGAGCACTAAGAAAACATTAAGACGAAGAAAAAGTAAAAGTTTAAGAACAAGCCAGAAATAAGAGCATGATACACAATAGGAAAACGACAGGCTGAAAGAATAGTTGATGCATTGAAGACATAGAGATATGGCAGGATTAGGAGGTGGATGGGAAAAACAGTCGCTGCACAAACAAATCCGCGAGCTACAAGTTTCCATACAGTACCTGTGAGATGAGGCCGCTTGGTGAGTGTTACGAGGCCTTGGCAGTGGGGGTGGGATGCAACTCGCCAACTCATTAGAGAAGCGATGGAAGTAGTAGCGATAGAAAAGAAAAAGAGATGATACCTTACGGCTAAGAGAAAGAGAATCCAGATTAAAAGTAGAAGGATCACTGATGAGTCTGATTGCCTTGGATCCAACCCTGTCAATGAGATTATTATAAGAAGAAGCACCCCAGATGTGCGAGCTGTATTCTAAGCTGGGATGGATAAGACCTCTACAGGTTTTAAGTAACTACATAGAGGAAAAAGTAATGACGAAAACGAAACAGATTCCCCGATTTTTTAATGCATATTTAGAAATTTGGATTATGTGACTCCTCCAAGACAAATTAGAGCAGTGGTTCTAAATCTTTTTTGGGCCATGCCCACCTAAGCATCTCTAAAATCCTGATGCCCCCCTGTGACATGTACACACGAGACTGGGAAGGCGGGAAGTACTTTGTGGAGCAATCACACATGTACATATATACACAAATAATTTTTATGTACGCACACTGTATATATACCGTATGTATCAACTTGCATACACAGACTTACACAGACTCATAAGAAAAAAAAAATCACTGTTGATAACGCATTCTTGAATTGCCCCCCTTAAAATCATATTGCTGACAACTCAGACACCCTCTGCAAATAAAAGTTGAGAGTAGAGGAAAGAGTGATACGAGACTGATTATGAATAGTAGATGAAGGTTATGAAGAGAAGACAGAGGGAAAAATGAAGGGTAGAATCGACGGCAAAATGGGGCCTGAAGAAGATCGTTGACGAAGAGAAGGAACAGAGTAGATGAAAGAACAGAACCCTGTGGAACACCACTGGTAATAGGGAATGAGCCACATATTGCGCCATAAATAACAACATATATAAAACGGTCAGAAAGAAAACTGAAAATCAGAGAACAGAGAGAAGGGGCAAAGCCATAAGCAGGGCATTTGGATAACAGGGCCTTGTGTCAGACTGTCAAAAGCCTTAGAGATACCAAGGGCAACGACAAAGGATCCCCCACAGTTCCTCGGAGAAGATGACCATACATGAATAAAATAGGACAAGAGGTCACCAGTGGGTCTTGCATTGTGGAAAATGTTGTGTTAATCGGAGGTAAGTGAGTCAGATTCAACGATAGCAGAGATTTGGGCAATAAAAATAGAGTGGTCACCCTTCTTATGGACAGGTTGAACTAGAGTATGCTTTCAAGATGAAGGATAGATACAGGTTGAGAGAATGAGGCAAAAAAAGACGGCAAAGTAAAGGAGCCAGTTCATCTGCAAAGTCCTTAAGGACCCTTACAAGGATACCATCGGGTCCGGATGCCTTGTTGGTCTTTAGAGAGCAAAGAGCCTTATGGGCTTTGCCTGAAGAAAGGATAAAGGAGGGCATAGGCCTTGAGAGGGGTGGAGTTCGAAAAACAGCTGAGATGGAATCACTAATGGAAGAGCTGACAGAAAAATGAGAGCCAGAAGAGAGTGACTTTGTCAGTGGAAGAGCAAGCTATAGAACCATCAGGACGAATGAGAGGGAGAAAGTTGAATTAGAGAAGTTTTTGGAGAGTTTTTGGTTAAGAACCAGAAACATTTATTAACAGGAGAGGAGTTAAGGTCATCAAATTCCCTTCTTAAAAAGGAAGTTTTAGACCTTTGAATCTGAGTGTGCAGCAATTCCTAGCTGTAATAAAAGAAAAGCGAGTTAAATTGGGAGGAGATGCTTGGCATCAACGGTATGATTGATCACTGGCCTGAATAGCCATGAAGCAGGCACGGTCAAACCAAGGATTAGGGGAGAAAAACTTTTCATAGAGGAGACAATGAATGCCTCTAGTCCCGAGGTTATGATCTCAGCAACATTTAAGGCTATCTGATCAAGGTTGCGGGTCCAAAAGCAGTAGTCACTCCAAAGGAAGCCAAAGAGAAAGTTACATAAATCATTTCATTGGGCACAATCAAGGTGCCAAAGGCGACACTGAGTAGGAGGAATTGATGGAAGGGGAGCAAAATGGAAAGGATTGAGATCAAAGAGTGGTCAGATTTACCAAGAGGGAAAAGCACAGAATATGAGTAGCTTGACGGAGTTGAAGTAAAAAAAAAAAAAAAAAAAAAAAAACAAGTCAAGAGTGCTAGCTGCATGCTTGTGCTGATCGAGAACATGAGTAGGATGTTTCATAATCTCCTCCATACAGTGATTAAGAGAGAAAGCAAGGGCCTCATTTCCACATCAGTGTGATGAGATGATTCTAGGTCTATATTTCAATGATCCACATCTACACTTTGAGCATATTGTATACACTATCTAATAGCATAGCCACACTGCATCCACATTTGACCCTTTGAGCTTACTCAAAATATAAATGTGTAGAAAAATGTCATCGTCTCTCTTTAGATGGATGCACCACACACCAATTCAAAAACTGATATCCTCACTGTAACCATATTATATTCAATGTTGAATTATGAATCCACAGAGGATCAACTGTAGTTACCCTTTGCATTTTCCTCAAGCTAACACACAAAATATACGAGAGGGTTTTGGTAAGTAGATTCATACCATATCCCCAGTATTTGGGCTGAGAATGTGCAGAGTTATGAACCGAGCTAAGAGAAGATGAGAAGACATTGGTAAAATGTTTGTAAGAAGAAGGATGTATTAGCACTGAATGGAGAATGATGAAAGGGAAAGATAGTCTGGTGGATAGGTATGTGCCTTGGGTCGTCCACCCGACTTACAGGGTATTGAGGCCATTATGTATGTATGTGTGTGTGTGTGTGTGTGTGTGTGTGTGTGTGTGTGTGCATATATATATATATATATATATATATATATATATATATATATATATATATATAATATATATATATATATATATATATATATATATATATATATATATATATATATATATATATATATATATATATATATAAGTTTTTATTTTCTGTTTTGTGTCACTAGTACTGATTCAAATGAGGGTGAACATGACTGGTTGGAGATGGGGAATACAGGCTATAAGCCTTGATCTAGTGTTCACAGATAATGTGTTGGATATTGAAAAAATTGAGTATGAACCACCAATTGGAAAGAGTGACCACTGTGTGTTGTTGATGGAGTATATCATTGAAGATATTCTTCCTGAGAGTAGAGGCACTGAGGACATGAGGAGGAAATATCCGAAAGGAGATTACATCAAAATGAATGAGCTTTTTGCAGTTATTGACTGGAGAACCTTATTTTACAACAAATCTGTACAAGAAATGTATGACATCTTTTGTGAGAAATATGGGAAGATAGTAGATTGCTGCATACCTGTCACCAAAGTAGGTGTAATTCATGCCAGAGAGAAATGGTTCGATAATGGGTGTAAAAGAGCTAAGGAGTGGAGAGACAAATGCTGGAAAAGGCATAGGAGGAGAAAAAACATAAATGCCTGGCAAACCTACAAAAGAGCAAGAAATGACTACCTAAGTAAAAGGAGAGAGGCAGAGAGAGATTATGAGAGGGACATCACCAGGAAGGCTAAGGAAAATCCCAAGCTTTTCCATAGCTTTATCAGAGGAAAACTGAAGGTAAAAGAACAGGTTTTAAGGCTAAAGAGAGCGGATGGAAGCATCACTGAGACGGATGAAGAGATCTGCAAAGAATTGAACAAGGAGTTTCAGTCAGTATTTACAGTAGAAAATACCCCACCCCCTCAGATTGCAGTGATAGAAGCTCAAGGGCCGGTATTAGAGAACATCAACCTTACAGCCACAGAGGTATGCAAAGCGCTGATGGATTTAGATGTTCATAAAGCTACAGGTCCCGATGACATATCCCCTCATGTGCTTAAAAAATGCGCAAACACAATATCAGTGGCACTAAGTATCATATTTAAGGAGTCACTGGAGTCGGGGGAGATTCCAAGATGCTGGAAACAAGCAAATGTGATACCTATCTTCAAAAAGGGAAGGAGGGATACGGCTCTGAACTACAGACCAGTTTCCTTGACCAGCATAGTTTGCAAACTTATGGAGAAACTACTAAGGAAACATATCTCTCTTCACTTGGAATCCTTCAACTTTTTGTCAGTGAGGCAACATGGCTTCAGAGAAGGTAGATCAACAGTAACAAACTTATTAGAATTTTATGATGAGGTAAGCCAAATCTTACAGGAAAGAGAGGGCTGGGCAGATTGCATATTCCTAGACTTCCAGAAAGCGTTTGACACTGTTCCACATGGGAGACTTATTAGGAAGCTGCAATCAATGGCTAGAATAGGTGGAAATGTTTTGGAATGGATAAAAACTTACTTAGAAGGAAGGGAACAGAGGGTTAGAGTAAGACACTCAGTGTCTGAATGGAGAAGAGTTAGTAGTGGAGTTCCACAGGGTTCAGTTTTAGGGCCACTTTTGTTCCTTGTATATGTAAATGACCTACCAGAGTCTGTAAATTCATTCATGAATATGTTTGCAGATGATGCAAAGATTGTGAAGAAAGTAAAAAACGAGAACAATGGTAGAGAACTTCAGGAGGATCTAAATAATCTGCATGAGTGGTCAGAAAAGTGGCTAATGAAATTCAATACTTCAAAATGTAAGGTAATGAGAATGGGTACAAGTGCAAGAAGGCCCAAACTTGACTACTCGGTGGCTGGAGTACAACTTCAAGAGACAGAAAATGAGAGAGATCTAGGAGTAAACATACTGGCAGATTTGTCTCCAGAAATACATATAAATGGCATAGTAAGGGCAGCATATGCATTCTTATCAAATGTAAGGGTAGCCTTCAGGCACATGGACAAGGAAATGTTCAGAAATATTTATGTAACCTATGTGAGGCCAAAACTGGAATACACAGCCCCCTTTTGGAATCCGCACTTGAAAAAGCACATAGCTAAGATTGAAAAAGTTCAAAGACATGCCACGAAACTGGTGCCAGAAATACGCAATCTCAGTTATGATGAGAGGCTGAGGGAATTAGACTTACCATCACTCGAAGCTAGAAGAGTGAGGGGGGATATGGTGACAGTCTTTAAATTCCTTCATGGTTATGCTAGAGTGGATAGGGATCGATATTTTGATATGGCTGGCTCTAGAACTAGAGGTCATAGTTTGAAGCTTCGTAAGAAAACTTGTTTGCAGGATGTAAGGAAATACTTTTTCAGTGTAAGAGTAGTTGATAATTGGAATTCGCTAAGCGAGGAGGTAGTTAATGCTATCTCAATCCATAGTTTTAAGGACAGGTATGATAAGTATCACTAAGTCTAAAATGGAACCGATGAGGAGACGGGAAGATACGAGCTTTGGGCTCTTTCCCGTAAACACAATTAGGTAATCACAATTAGGTAATCACACACACACACACACACACACACACACACACACACACACACACACACACACACACACACACACACACACACACACACACACACACACACACACATATATATATATATATATATATATATATATATATATATATATATATATATATATATATATATATATATATATATATATATCCACAAAATACGAAGAGTTTGTTCCCTCTTCTTTTTCTTCCTTATAGAGAGGGCGTTCATCATCATTTAGCTCCGCCCACTCATACTCCCCGCTATTGCCATATAAAGGCGCATATTTATCAGATTATTGTCCCGTCAATAAATATATGTAATTTCCCATCCATCTACGAAACGCACATTAAAGCTAATATTACATTGCCTTAACAATTAGGTAATCACAATTAGGTAATCACACACACACACACACACACACACACACACACACACACACACACACACACACACACACACACACACACACACACATATATATATATATATATATATATATATATATATATATATATATATATATATATATATATATATATATATATATACATGTGTGTGTGTGTAAGCATACATACGCATAGAAAGACAGACAAGCATAAACAGATAGATGGACAGACAGATAACTATCACTGTATATTATCATTATCCACCCAAACTCCCACTTCAGTAATTTTGCCTCTAAGGGAGTGGGGTGCAAGCACCAATTACTGTCGCTTAATGCTTTGTTATTACGCTAACACGATCTTGAACCAAGGTGTGGATCCACCCACCACGATATTATCGCCAAATAATATGAGATTTTCCACACAGACACTCACAAATACACACACATACACATACAAGCATAAATATACACCATAAAATAAAAAGAAAATTAATAATCACAATATTCTCGCATTGTTTAAATTGAGAAAGTGTCACACTGCTTACTGGTAGATATGATCCGTTTATTTCAACGACTATTTTCAGTTATCAAATGCAACAAATATTATGAAATTCGACAACAAAAAATAAACATCTTTTACAAAAATAAGAAAAATTCCGCAAATTGCAAATTAAGAAATGTCATACCATTTAATGGTAGATTAGATTCGGTGATTTTTTTTGTAATTAGAATTTGATTTTACACCTAAAAATGCCACAATTACAAAATTAATATTAGGAAGAGATGATTCGCAGATTTTTTTCTGCTTTTTATTTTATTTTTTTTTACAATAATTAAACCCATTTACTCCCTATAGTCCCAAAAGTCCTCTTAGCTCACATTCAGGATGTTCCAGATTCGCATCTCCAAAGCGGATTACCCTTTTACCTTTAAAAAACATGATCCATATTGATAAGTCAGGTCATTCGAACACTGCTGCTTTATTAAGTAAGTCGGTGAAAATCAGCTTCTCCGGAAACTCTGAACGAATTCTATCAATATAAAATGCTGTAAAATTAATATAATGGTAAATGAAAATAATTAAATATATGAAGTGAAAATAAGAATTATGACACACACACACACACACACACATATATATATATATATATATATATATATATATATATATATATATATATATATATATA
>JAXCGZ010021372.1:27500-35000 GCA_037179515.1 Halocaridina rubra
AATTTACTTTCCGGAACTGATGAAACAAATTGTGTTTAAAGGGGGGTTTACACGGTCAAACGGTTCGTCGAACGCGGTTCGACAGAGAAGTGTTTGAAGTGATGTTCAAACGTGTGAACGGGGTATTTGGTTGTCGAACACGTTCCGTGTTCGACAACCAAATACCCTGTTCACACGTTCGAACATCACTTCAAACACTTCTCTGTCGAGCCGCGTTCGACGAACCGTTTGACCGTATAAACCCCCCTTAAACCTCCATTTTCCTTCAAACCATATACATCAATGGAGAATCTGAGGCGAGGTTGCAAGGAGTATGTATTGATATATTGAATCATCTATTCATCTATCGAGAATAGGTGACGCGGGCCAAGGGAATTTCCCCACATCTGCTTAGAGAAATAAACTATGGATTGGTGGGTGTGGGACCTTAGGTAGTGCTATGGGGGGGGAGGAAATATGGCTACCGTTCATCTGTCAGGAATAAATCTTGTTGTGAAGATGTGTGCTTTGGCTTGACCATACACTGTACAAGAAAGATTACGACCAGTTATATATCTATATTTTGCATTTCATTTATATGTTTACTTATGTGATACCTAAAGGCTAGGATAGAGAATACCACACTCGTATTCCCTGTGTGTCGTAAGGGCTGACTAATAGCGATAGGCGAGAAAAGGTTGGTAAGTTATTCCAACCAACATTCTTCTGTTCTGTTCTGGTTTTACGTCACGGAATCCCTTTTCTACCAAGGGCTAGGACGGTTGCCTTCTTACGAAGGACTTGTTTTGGCAGATGTAATCGCTACCCTGAGTGCATGCCCTTGCTAACCTCAGACCGTGACGGGTTTGACCCTCGACCTGACGCCTCAGAGTCGCGGACGCTACCGCTTCTATTGTTAATCTATTAATGTGTCAGTTGTTAAACTATTAAAGTGTTAGAGTCGAAAAGTTTTGTAAAATGTCGTAAATCAAAATACATTTTTTGGGTTGGATTCGGTTTTACGTCACGAATTCCCTTTTCTACTAAGGACTAGGACGGTTGCCTTCTTACGAAGGACTTGTTTTGGCAGATGTAATCGTTACCCTGAGTGCATGCCCTTACTACCCTCAGTCCGTGACGTGGCGCGAACCCTCGACCTGCCGCCTCAGAGCGGGTATACTGATATAATCTTCGCGGGAAAGAGAAACTAACAATAATAAATATCAGTGCACAGGAAATCAATGGCCACCGTTCTCGACGGGGTTTTATGTCGATTTAAGGGGGGTTTACACGGTCAAACGGTTCGTCGAACCCGGTTCGACAGACAAGTGTTTGAAGTGATGTTCGAACGTGTGAACGGGGTATTTGCTTGTCGAACACGGAACACACGTTCGAACATCACTTCAAACACTTGTCTGTCGAACCGCGTTCGACGAAACGTTTGACCGTGTAAACCCCCCTTTATATAAACCAGCATGATTGAAAACAACATAGTGCACATTGAATATTTTTGCCTTTCATTAGCATATACAACAAATTTCGGAGATAAACTTTCAGTTATCGAACTAAAACGAGACAGAACAGAAAAGAACTGTTCCGGTTTTACGTCACAGACTCCCCTTTCAACCAAGGGCTAGGACGGTTGCCTCCTTTCGAAGGACTTGCTTTGGCAGATGTAATCGTTACCCTGAGTGCATGCCCTTGCTAACCTCAGACCGTGACGGGGCGCGAACCCTCGACCTGACGCCTCAGAGTCGCGGATGCTACCGATTGAGCCACGGTGACTACAGAACAGAAAAGAACTGAATGCTTAGTATTGACCGGCATATTATAAAACTAATGATAAAGGAAAAATAAGTATACATATAAAAACACAAAATGAACATATATACAGCATGTATTGTTATTTACACCTACACGTATATGTATAAATAATGTAATTTATATACTTATACTATGATTTGATTTACACGCCGCTTATTATCCCTAAACATCGAGCATATCACACCTCTCCTCATCTCTTTATCTTAAATGTGTTCCTGAAGTCCGGGCCCGATGAGGGCAATTTTCTTTGCCCGTCCCATTCTCACACTCATAGAAAATTTGATTCATAATTTGATTTATTTATTTCATGCTTTAAGTTCTCGCTATATTTGTTAATACGCTTATTTACATCTTATGATACTCTGATACTACACACACAACTGCATATAAACGCACACACGCACGCACAAAAACACACACATACACACACATCTCTATTCCAGCAATGCTCTTTATAACATAAAAATCTCTACAAAATACCCAAAATAAAATTATATTTCTTTTTAGAGCAAATTTTCAAGCAAGAAAACAAAAACAACAGAGAATCCAAAGTGCAGAGAAATGCAATACACGTGATTTTATTTATTTATTTATATATAAAGTTATATATTTATTTATTTATTTATTTATTTATTTATTTATTTATTTATTTATCCATTATTGCCTTTAGGGCTTAATTGAACTATATTACCTTCGATCAAAGTAATGAAAATAATAACAGAGCCAAAGGGCAAAATGATGTACAAAAGCTATTACCTGCTGGTAATAACAACAATGTTTATAGGCGTGGGGAGAGGAGAGATAACACCCTCTTAATATGAGATGTGAGATGAGAGATAACACCCTCTTGATATGAGGGGTGAGATGAGAGATAACACCCTCTTGATATAAGGGGTGAGAAGAGAGATAACACCCTCTTGATATGAGGGGTGAGATGAGAGATAACATCCTCTTGATATGAGGGGTGAGATGAGAGATAACACCCTCTTGATATGAGCGGTGAGATGAGAGATAACACCCTCTTGATATGAGGGGTGAGAGGAGAGATAACACCCTCTTGATATGAGGGGTGAGATGAGAGATAACACCCTCTTGATATGAGGGGTGAGATGAGAGATAACACACTCTTGATATGAGGGGTGAGATGAGAGATAACACCCTCTTGATATGAGGGGTGAGATGAGAGGTAACACCCCCTTGATATGAGGGGTGAGATGAGAGATAACACCCTCTTGATATGAGGGGTGAGATGAGAGATAACACCCTCTTGATATGAGGGGTGAGATGAGAGATAACACCCTCTTGATATGAGGGGTGAGATGAGAGAAAACACCCTCTTGATATGAGGGGTGAGATGAGAGATAACACCCTCTTGATATGAGGGGTGAGATGAGAGATAACACCCTCTTGATAGAAGGGGTGAGATGAGAGGTAACACCCCCTTGATATGAGGGGTGAGATGAGAGATAACACCCTCTTGATATGAGGGGTGAGATGAGAGATAACACCCTCTTGATATGAGGGGTGAGATGAGAGATAACATCCTCTTGATATGAGGGGTGAGATGAGAGATAACACCCTCTTGATATGAGCGGTGAGATGAGAGATAACACCCTCTTGATATGAGGGGTGAGATGAGAGATAACACCCTCTTGATATGAGGGGTGAGATGAGAGATAACACCCTGTCGTAGGACTTTTGGCTAGGTGTCAAGGGAAACATTAAACACTCTCTCCAGTGTGTAATAGGATGAGGCCTATGGTAAGATATATAGCTGGTCCCGTGGGACTCGGCATCTGGCGTTCAAATATCTCAAGAGGGTGTGAGATATAAACCAGTCCTTTATTCCCCATACCACACAGAAACACTTGTTCTAAATGTGAAGTACATGCCCGGGGGAGATACCCAATGGCAATAGGCGATTACCACCCACTCCTTTGCAATAGGCTAGTTGGAATAGCCCCTCCCCAAAATAGGCGGGACTCCACTTCGAACCTGGAGTTGATTTGCAGGACTGGATGTCAAGACACGCCCCTGCCCTTGGGGTATTTCAAGAACCACCCAGGGCAGGCACAGTGAGTTGAGTTAGAGACCGGGCCTTGCCAGCAGCAGAGTTAACACAGTACAGCTGAGTTATCCTCCCCCTTTTGGGGGTGGGACTCAGGAATTAGTCGTGACAGGAACTGTAGTAATAGGAGCTCTGAGTACATAGATGTTAAAATAAGAATAAACGAATAGAATAGAAGATGTGTTTCACCAACCACGCTACCATAATTATAATTATATAACGTAGGAAGAAATCCCCTACGTCAACCCTCTTGATATGAGGGGTGAGATGAGAGAAAACACCCTCTTGATATGAGGGGTGAGATGAGAGATAACACCCTCTTGATATGAGGGGTGAGATGAGAGATAACACCCTCTTGATATGAGGGGTGAGATGAGAGATAACACCCTCTTGATATGAGGGGTGAGATGAGAGAAAACACCCTCTTGATATGAGGGGTGAGATGAGAGATAACACCCTCTTGATATGAGGGGTGAGATGAGAGATAACACCCTCTTGATATGAGCGGTGAGATGAGAGGTAACACCCCCTTGATATGAGGGGTGAGATGAGAGATAACACCCTCTTGATATGAGGGGTGAGATGAGAGATAACACCCTCTTGATATGAGGGGTGAGATGAGAGATAACATCCTCTTGATATGAGGGGTGAGATGAGAGATAACACCCTCTTGATATGAGCGGTGAGATGAGAGATAACACCCTCTTGATATGAGGGGTGAGAGGAGAGATAACACCCTCTTGATATGAGGGGTGAGATGAGAGATAACACCCTCTTGATATGAGGGGTGAGATGAGAGATAACACCCTCTTGATATGAGGGGTGAGATGAGAGATAACACCCTCTTGATATGAGGGGTGAGATGAGAGGTAACACCCCCTTGATATGAGGGGTGAGATGAGAGATAACACCCTCTTGATATGAGGGGTGAGATGAGAGATAACACCCTCTTGATATGAGGGGTGAGATGAGAGATAACACCCTCTTGATATGAGGGGTGAGATGAGAGAAAACACCCTCTTGATATGAGGGGTGAGATGAGAGATAACACCCTCTTGATATGAGGGGTGAGATGAGAGATAACACCCTCTTGATATGAGGGGTGAGATGAGAGATAACACACTCTTGATATGAGGGGTGAGATGAGAGATAACACCCTCTTGATATGAGGGGTGAGATGAGAGGTAACACCCCCTTGATATGAGGGGTGAGATGAGAGATAACACCCTCTTGATATGAGGGGTGAGATGAGAGATAACACCCTCTTGATATGAGGGGTGAGATGAGAGATAGCACCCTCTTGATATGAGGGGTGAGATGAGAGGTAACACCCCCTTGATATGAGGGGTGAGATGAGAGATAACACCCTCTTGATATGAGGGGTGAGATGAGAGATAACACCCTCTTGATGAGGGGTGAGATGAGAGATAACACCCTCTTGATATGAGGGGTGAGATGAGAGAAAACACCCTCTTGATATGAGGGGTGAGATGAGAGATAACACCCTCTTGATATGAGGGGTGAGATGAGAGATAACACCCTCTTGATATGAGGGGTGAAATGAGAGATAACACCCTCTTGATATGAGGGGTGAGATGAGAGATAACACCCTCTTGATATGAGGGGTGAGATGAGAGATAACACCCTCTTGATATGAGGGGTGAGATGAAAGATAACACCCTCTTGATATGAGGGGTGAGATGAGAGATAACACCCTCTTGATATGAGGGGTGAGATGAGAGATAACACCCTCTTGATATGAGGGGTGAGATGAGAGGTAACACCCCCTTGATATGAGGGGTGAGATGAGAGATAACACCCTCTTGATATGAGGGGTGAGATGAGAGATAACACCCTCTTGATATGAGGGGTGAGATGAGAGATAACACCCTCTTGATATGAGGGGTGAGATGAGAGATAACACCCTCTTGATATGAGGGGTGAGATGAGAGATAACACCCTCTTGATATGAGGGGTGAGATGAGAGATAACACCCTCTTGATATGAGGGGTGAGATGAGAGATAACACCCTCTTGATATGAGGGGTGAGATGAGAGAAAACACCCTCTTGATATGAGGGGTGAGATGAGAGATAACACCCTCTTGATATGAGGGGTGAGATGAGAGATAACACCCTCTTGATATGAGGGGTGAGATGAGAGATAACACCCTCTTGATATGAGGGGTGAAATTTTATACATGTGAAGTGGGGACAGATAACATCGTAGATGATAAGTGTGGGGCGAGGAACCAAACCACTGTCTTGATATGAAAGGTGGGAAAAGAGATAACAATGCCTGATACGTGTGGGAGCGAAGAAAGATTACACGTCTTGATAGGCGGGGTCAGGTGAGGGAAAAAATCCCTTCATAACTGTGCGGTAGGGCAGAAAACACCGCAGGTGATAAGCGTGGAGCGGCTAGGAGCCATAACACCGTCTTGACATGAAGAGTGGGGTAAGAGCTAACATTGCCATTGATATGTGTGGTGTGAAGAATGATTATACCGTCATGATATGAGGGGTGAGGAGAGATAACATCGCCATTTATGTGTGGTGTGGGGGCAGATAATACCGCAGAGCATATGTATGGGGTGGCTAGGAAACGTAACATCATCTTGAAATGACGGGTGGGAAAAGAGGTGACATTGCCGTTGATATTCGCGCCCCGTCACGGACTGAGGTTAGTAAGGGCATACACTCAGGGTAACGATTACATCTGCCAAAAAAAGTCCTTAGAAAGAAGGCAACCGTCCTAGCCCTTAGTTGAAAAGGGAGTTAGTGACGTAAAACCGAAACCATGTGTGGCGTGAAATAAAATAATACTAGCGAGTTAAATTACAATGTTGTAATAATGCTGGGAAGGAGCAAGATAACATCGTTGTTGACATGTGTTGGCTAGGAGCGATAACGACGCTGTTGATAGAGGAAGAGTATCGGATGATAACAATAATGTAATATGTGGTTAGGAGAGAGATAACACAGTCAGGATAAGAGGGTCGAGGAGATATAACACAGTCATGGTACATGGGTCGAGGAGATATAACACTGCTTTGGTATGGGAGAGAGATTATACTGTCATAACATATGTGGTGGGGAGATAAAATTATCAACACATGTGGGTTGAGGAGATATAACAATGCCGTGGTACGGGAAAAGATAACACGTCAGGATATGTGGGTCGAGGAGATATAACACTGCTTTGATGTGGGGGGAGAGATTACACTGTCATAACATATGTGCTGGGGAGATAAAACTATCAACACATGTGGGTTGAGGAGATATAACAATGCCGTGGTACGGGAAAAGATAACACAGCCATAACATGTGTGGGGTGAGGGAAGATAACAGCTATCTATATGACTGGGGTGGGGGACAATAACACCTTTGCTGATATGTAAGGGTAGGGGGAGATAACACAGCTGATGATCTCTATGAAATGAAGAGATATAAAACCGCAGTTGGAGGGTAGGGTGGGGGCAACTAATAGAGGAGTGGAATTAAAACAAAACAAAAAATGTCGTAATAGGCGGAATTGTGATAGATAACGTATCGCATGATGTGATGGGTGGGGTCAGATAACAACACTATATATATATATATATATATATATATATATATATATATATAT
>JAXCGZ010021372.1:45000-52222 GCA_037179515.1 Halocaridina rubra
TATCTTTTTTTATTGTGACACCAGGACGGACCAATGAATAAATAAATCTTGCCTGGGCACGAAGAAAACATAAAGAGAAACAGAGGTGGGGGTAATATGACTTGTCAGATGTGAAGTGCTAATAAGACATGTGCAACGAATATCCAAGAATATTCGGCGTTGACGTAGGCATAGAAAAAGATCCGTAACTGAAGGAGGACTTAACTCTGAACTGTCCTGGATAGTCTTATTTAAGTCCCACAAGACCTTTCAGCTTTAGTATCGCAACGGGCAGTTGATGCCATGAGCTAACTACTACTTGGCGATATATATATATATATATATATATATATATATATATATATATATATATATATATATATATATATATATATATATATAGTGTGTGTGTGTGTGTGTGTGTGTGTGTGTGTATGACAATCGGTATCTTCGCATTTAAAATGAGGAAAACAACGAAAACTCTAGAATACTGATTTAAGTAATCTGAAAAAAAAAATCCTTTATTAAATTTCACTTCAAAGTTGAAATGCATATAAAAGTAAGTATCAAGCAAGATTGTTTTCATAAATATATCTTGTGGCTTTTCCAAGAGTTCATGTGATCTCAGGGGGTTCTGCTCGGAAAACTCCAACTGGAACCCTAGTAATATCGTCTCTAACTTAGCTACCCTCCTTACCAGGGGGAATGGGGCATATATACATAGACAGAGAGACATGTTATTATAGGAATGGACTGAAGTATTTATAAAGCTGAAATAAAATAAAATTATAAGAGTCATCACCATAAAAGCAACAACACTCACGACCATCCATAAAAATAAACACGGGAACATATACTCAACGTGACCTCAAACAAACAGTTTACATCTGCTAATGATCCTCCCTTGATAGACAGAGGATCTAAGTGGGGAACAGACCCCCCGCTTAACTTCGCGCCTACTGAATGACCAAACCCAAAGTGTTCGACCCATCAGTCATAATCCCACCCCCGTATCCCCCATCTCCCCCCCAAAGCCCTCTCTCCCCCCACCCGACCCATTGCAAAAAGCCACGATCAATGTCGGTTTTAACATGATGGATGAGCACACAGACACATCCTTAATGATCCTGCGGTAAAGATGGATTCACTAATATTCCTTAAGGATATTTCTACGACTGTAGCAGCTACACTGTGGAGACCGCGGTAGTTCAGTAGAAAAGCGCTCATTTTGGGAAATGACAAACCTGACAAACGTGAGTTCAATTCCACCAGTATCTGAACTCTTGATTTATAGATTCAGTATCCAGTATGCACACACACACACACACACACACACACACACACACACACACACACACACACACACACACACACACACACACACACACACACACACATATATATATATATATATATATATATATATATATATATATATATATATATTATACATACATATACTATATATATATATATATATATATATATATATATATATATATATATATATATATATATATATATATATATATATATATATATATATATATATATATATATATATATATATATATATATATATATATATATATATATATATATATATATATATATACGTATATATGTATGTATATATATATATATATATATATATATATATATATATATATATATATATATATATATATATATATATATATATATATATACTGCACAAATTCTTCGCGCTAAAAATGTAGACGAATTAGAAACTAGTGTCATACTCACAAAGAGAGAGAGAGAGAGAGAGAGAGAGAGAGAGAGAGAGAGAGAGAGAGAGAGAGAGAGAGGAGAGAGAGAGAGAGGAGAGAGAGAGAGAGAGAGAGAGAGCCTTAATCCCCTTGTAGATCCAACCCGTGTGTGTCCACCCCCGTTCGAATGGAGCTTAATTGCGACAGATAATACGGCAAAAAGGTAGTCACACTCAACGGATAATCTTAGGACTGATAATGGATATTAGGATCAATATTGCCGAATATTTTAAGTCACTTCGATAGGAAAACTCTCTTTTCAAGTTAACATCAGTATTCATATAAGTGAAGTCACTCATTGATGATGAAATATTTTTAGAGTGACATCAAAAACAGAGTTTACTAGAGCTAAGCAGCTGCCCGAAAGAATATCTATTCCATCTGACACTTACGTTCAAAACTTTAACCTCCCTGTGAGAAAAGTAACATAAAAGTACAAATGTAACTTGTAATTTGTTACTATTGTTATAAGTGATGGTACAGCTGCCCGTGCGGCTTGAACTGCTACTGATTGTTACTTTTACAGACCAGGTTACTAAGGAGGTCTTCAAGGAGATTATTTTGTAGGTCAACTGCTCATTTCTCCAATATTAGGAGAATAAAAAAGAAGCAGATAAAAAACAGAAGAAGAAATAATAATAATAATAATAATAATAATAATAATAATAATAATAATAATAATAATAATAATAATAATAATAATAATAATAACAACAATAATAATAATACACATACATATACTCATGCCTCATTCCCCCTTGTAATGGGGGTGGCCGAGTCAAGAAATACGCATTCACCACGATCCACACACACGTTAACCACTCCTCTCAGCTCTTTGGGGATAAAGGGTTGCCACGTCTCCTCCCCTTCCACGCTGCTTAGGTCATCCACAAGGTAGGTGGGCAAGGATATTCTACAATGAGGCCCGACAATAGCAACTGGTTTACCCCCACCACTTCATCACATGGCAACTCCCCTCACACCCGTCCACTACAGTTCACTGAGCTAGCAGGTGCGAGAAATCCCTTTGGGCCGCGTCATATATGCACAATCTTCCTCCACTCATTCCTATCTCTTGCACGCACTCTTCCCTGTTCCACTGACATTCCACGTGCATTCAGTGCTCTTTTCATGCCATCCATCCATCTCATTCTAGGTCTCCCTCTTGACCTAACTCCAATCACTTCTGCACTCCACACTCTCTTCACTATTCATTCATCACTCATCCTTTCCATGTGTCCAAACCAACTCAACACACTCTGATCTAACCTATCCGACAGCTTCATTCCAACACCCGTTCTCTGCCTGACATCCTCATTTCTTACTCTATCTATTCTAGATACACCAATCATACTTCTCAAACACCTCATCTCCATTACATTCAACTTGTTCATTTCATCCTCTCTTGCATTCCAAGTCTCTGCTCCATACAATGCTGTCGGCACAATCACACCTTCATATATCCTTCTCTTTGCATTCATTCCCAAATATCTATTTCTCATTACACTTTTCAACCCACCTAGACATTTACTAGCTTCCTTCACTCTGTGATTTACCTCTACATCCACTCGTCCACTCCTAGATACATGCGACCCCAGATACTTAAAACTCTCAACTTCTTCAAGCAACTCTCCATTCACTCCTACATTTAATCTGCCAACATTAACACTCCTCGTGCATCTCATGACTTTACTTTTACCAATATTCACCCGCAACTTCCTTCTTTCACACACACTAACAAACTCAGTCACCAAATGATTCAATTCATTTTCAGTACCAGCGACCAGTACAGTATCATCCGCAAATAACAACTGACTCAATTTCCACAACCTTCCATCCTCACCCACTAGTTCCAAGTCCTCTGTCTAATACTCTTTCATTTACTTCCTTTACCACTCCATCCATATACACATTAAACAACCATAGCGACATTACACAACCTTCACGTAACCCAACATTCACTTCAAACCAATCACTCATACCATTCCCAACTCTCCCGCATGCTCTACTATTCATGTAAAAACTCTTCACCGCATTCAACAAACTTCCACTTATTCCATACAGTCGCAACACCCTCAACAACCCCTCCCTATCTACCCTGTCATATGCTTTCTCTAAATCCATAAAGGCCAAAAAAGTGTCCCTACCTCTCTCCAAGAACTTCTCACACACCTATCTTACTGCAAACACCAGATCCACACATCCTCTTCCTCTCCTGAACCCACACTGTTCTTCCCCAATTAATCTCTCAGTACCTTTCCTAATTCTCTCGATTAACACTCTTTCATATACCTTACCGACTACACTCAGTTACTGATTCCCCTAAACTACTACACTCATACTTATCTCCCTTCCCTTTGTAAAGTGGAACTACACATGCATTCCTCCAATCAATTGGGACCCTCCCTTTCCTGAAACATACATTCAACAACCTAACCATCCATTCTACTACTGCCTCCCCACCTTTTGACAAGCATTCAGCATGACATCCATCTATCCCTGGTGCTTTACCTGCTTTCGTTGCTCTCAATGCCAAACATCTCCTCTTTTGTTATATCTCTATTATTCTCATCTCCTAACATTGGCATTCTCCATTCGTTTTCCACAGCCACAATCTCTGCTTCTCTATCATCTTCCTCATTCAGCAGGTTTTTGAAATATTCAACCCATCTCTCTCTCACCTTTATTTCATCCACTAGCAATTGCCCATGTGCTCCTTTCACCCTCTCCTCCCTACCACATTCACCTTTTATTACTCTTTTCACTTCCTTCCAAAACATCTTTTTATTCCTTTCAAAATTCTCAGACAAGCATCTGCTCCACCTTACATCTGCTTCTCTCTTTGCCTCCCTCACCACATGCTTTGCTAGCCTCCTCTTTGCACAAAACCTTTCATACGTCTCTATATTACCTACCTGCAACCATACTTCATAAGCCCAATTCTTTTCTGCCACTACTGCACTCACCTGCTCATTCCACCATTCACTACCTTTCCTATTACTTCCACCAGTTAGTCTCCTTCAGCACACTGCCTCGGCACACTTCATAACTTCCTCCTTGAAAAATACCCACTCTTCTTCCACTCCCTCCTCCACATTCTCTCTCACTACATTCCACACATTTCTCACACTAGCCTTATATTCACAGTCTTTCTCTTTCTTATACAATTCATTCACTTTTAGCACCTCTATTCTTCTCTTGCTTCTCCTCTTTCTCCACTTTTCTCCAACTCTCACTCTACTTTCCACTATATTATGATCAGATATTCCACCACTAGCTCCTCTCAGTACATTCACATCCAATACTCTTCCAGTTATCATCCTGTTCACCACAACATAATACATTAATGCTCTGTCAACTACTCTTCCATTATCCACTATGACTCATGTATACCTGTGCACATCCTTCTTTTTATATACAGTATTAGAAATCAACATCTCTCTCTCAATACACATTTCTATCATTTTCTCTCCGCTCTCATTTCTACCAGGTACTCCATATTTCCCAATTACACCATCCACTGGCTCATTTCCTACTCTAGCATTCAAATCTCCCATCAACACCACATTCACATTCATTCCCAAGTCTTCCAAACACTCATTCAATTTCATCCAAAATTCTTCTCTTTCTTCCTCACTTCTTTCACTGCCAGGGCCATATGCGCTCACAAACGCCCAAGCCTCGCATCCCAGCCTCATTTTAGCCATTATTATTCGAGAAGATACTTCCTTCCATTCTACCACACACATATTCATCTCTTCACTAAATAACAAAGCCACTCTCTCTCTTCCTCTCCCCCTCTCAACTCCAGATACCCTACCTACCACTAACCCAAATGTCACCTCCATTCCCTTTTATCTTAGTTTCGCTCAATGCAAGTACAACTATCTATCTTTCCACAAACATACTCTCTATCACCTCCCTCTTACTTTCATTTACACCACAACCACGCACATTCAGAGACCCACTCACTAGGATTCTGGCTGGATCTCTCCTGCCAGAATACCCTCACATCTCTTGGCAATTCGTAGGAAGCAAAATACAGAGGAGAGGATTCCCAGTCCCCCCACCCCGCCCCATTTAGTCGACTTTTACGACACGCAGGGAAACACAGAGAAAGTATTCTTAAACCCCCTCCCTCAGGGGATAATAATAATAATGATAATAATAATAATAATAATAATAATAATAATAATAATAATAATGATAATAATAATAATAATAATAATAATAATAATAATAATAATAATAATAATAATAATAATAATACTAGAGTAATAATAATTATAATAATAATAAAAATACTGATAATTATTATAATAATAATAATAATAATAATAATAATAATAATAATAATAATAATAATAATAATAATGTTCTGGCTTTACGTCACAGACTTCCTTTTCTACCAAGTGCTGGGATTATTATTATTATTGAAGAAGAGGACGAAGACGACGAAGAAAAAGAAGCAGAAGACGAAGAAATGGCATCAAAAAGTGACGTCAGAGGATGACAACAGTATCTTATTTGATAAGGGTAATAATACTACTTTCAGTCTCATGAAAAGCAAAAGAGGATATTACACAGCTAAAACACCAACATATAAAGACCATCAACTCCTGATAAGAATCAAAAGCATCATTCACAGTGTAGTTGATTTTCTTTTACACACTAAAACATCCTTACGTCCTGCGAATATAAACTTTATTCATTCATCAGCAGTTGACTCCTACACCAATACCATTATAAACAGAGCATCAACGGATGATAATAATGATCATTATTATTCATTATCCAACTGATACACCATCACAAACTAACCATCACTTCCTAATAAGAAGAGTACTCACAGTCATACTTTACTTTTGCTACACCTGAACTAAAAGTATTAGTTCCTCATTATGATGATTCGGTTTTACGTCTCGAACTCCCTTTTCTACTAAGGGCTAGGACGGATGCCTTCTTGCGAAAGACTTGTTTTGGTATGTGTAATCGTTACCCTGAGTGTATGCCTTTACTAACCTCAGTCCGTGACGGGGCGCGACCTCTCGTCCTGCCGACACAGAGTCGCGGACGCTACCATTTAGCCACGGAGACTACTATTAGTTCCTCATTATCGTGAGCTTTAAACAGTCTACAGTTGATATTTTGCAATACAAACTCATCCATTTCATTAGTTCCTGATGTTAATCATAAACTTTTTTCACTCTCCGTCTGATTCCCTTCTCCGGCAGGTGCGCAATATGCTTTCCGAATGTAGATAACGAGTCTATCAGATGAACTCAAAACAAACAAACTTGACGGATGAGAGACCATTTCCATCTTAGGAAATCTCAACATCCTCGCCCACATCATCGGTAGGCTATCGGAACTCTTTGATATATTGCTGCAGTATATGGTGTGTGTGTGTGTGTGTGTGTGTGTGTGTGTGTGTGTGTGTGTGTGTGTGTGTG
>JAXCGZ010021373.1:0-2500 GCA_037179515.1 Halocaridina rubra
TCAAAGCTGATCATTTCACTTTACAGTAAAAGGTATTTCAGATTGTTTATCAAATATGGTTGTGGACTAGATATCGGATATATAAATGTGAAAAATGCAACTTTTACGCCCAGTGAGTAACATGAAAATACAAATCAATAAAAAAAAAAACCTAACACCATAATCTGTCACTAATTCCTTTTTTAACTGGGAGTGAATAGTTCTAACCAAACCTAACCTAATATATGTCATAATAATTTTTCCTAAGTAGTTGTATGACAACAAACACTTTTTTTTTTGTGCTTCACAGATATTTGGAATTAGATTTGTGATGTAGATTAGCGTAGATTATTTTTATTTATTAGTTATTTCTCGTGTTTTTTTTGGTGTCTTTATTGCTCCTTTTTTTCATTACCGAGTTTCGGGCAGCATAATCCGTATTGCTTTGATTAGATTGGTCATTGTGTTCGCTTAGTTTATAAGTTTGATTAGTGACCATGAATGGTTTTGTGGTGGCGTTGTTATGGAGGGCGAGTGGGGGATAGTCAGTTCAAAAATTCAAAAAAAATATTGACATAATAAGTAATTACATCAAATAGAGCTTGTTAGCAAGCTAACGAGACTGATAGTCCTGTGATCATCGTGCATGAAGTCGTTGCCGAGAGAGAGGCAGAGACAGGAGTGATGTTGTTGATTCTCGTCCACTAATTTTCTGGTTTGTGCTTGTTTATTTAGTTGCTCAGGCAGGTTTTCCTGTTCATGGTGGATTGTATTCCCTAGTGCATATTATCTTTTCTGGATCAGTTGTCAGGGTGAGTAGTGATATTTCTATTCGATTTTTTTTATTATACAGCAAGCCATCTAGGCCATGAAATGTCATGGCGATGAAGGGGAAATTGAGTTGTGAGATGATGAAGTCATATGATGGGAAGGGAGATGTTGTTGCGTGGTTAAGGAGGACGGAATTTGTGGCAATGTTGAAGGATATTATAGATTCAGCTGGGGATCAGTCAAATGTTGATAAAAACAAGAGTAGACATATATGCTAATGAAATAAGGTTATCTGGGCAAACTGGAGAAGGCTTGGAAAGAGTTGTAAAGTTAGGGCTTGTGACGGGATTCCCAAACTGAATATCAATGGAATTGCAACAGATAAAGGATATTATGTCAGTGAATATGGATGATTCATTATCTAGAACCAGAATCAGTCACAGTCGACAATAGGAGGAGGTAAGGAGGTGGTGGCTGTTGCTAATAACGGATTGATTGTAGTGGAAAATTGGCAGTCTTTTGGCAGACCCTGCAACACCAGCTTGATATGCTGAATGGCAGAAAGGAAGAGTCACATGGGTCCAGGGACCGATGTTTCACGTGTGGAGTCCTCACATGGTAAAGGAGTGTAAGGAGCCAAAACCAGTCATCTGTTACCGATGTGGAAAACCGGGACATATAGCTTACCACTGTGATCAGGGAAACCACCAATAGGTGCCCAGAGGCTACCCCTCAATCCAGTAAAGGTGTTTCCCAGCTTATTGCCCGTCTTGGAGGTTTAGGTAGGTGGAAGGGAGGCAAAAGCATTAGTAGAATCTAGCTGTTCAACCACTGTGTTGGCCGCATTTTTAGCTGGAAAGTGTTATGAGGGAGAAGAAAGGAGTTTGATGACTGTTGATAAAAGAGAAATTAGGTGCAAGGGTACCCGAGAAGAGGAGTTGATAGTACTGGGCATATGATTATGAGCTAGAATTCTTGTTCTTAATACAGTTATTATTGATGGCATTGAAGTAGCATTGGGAATGGATCTGAACAGTCATACATGAATGGGAGAGTGAAGTTTGGGAAGGGTGACGTCTTCTCAAGTGTTGAGAAGGAGGAGGCTCCATGCACAGTGGCAGTGGAAGAGGATAGCCCTAGTGAGCAGGACAACTGGATGAAGCTTCCCCATTCACTTTACTCGGTCTAAGAGGAAGATGATTCATCATATATATATATATATATATATATATATATATATATATATATATATATATATATATATATATATATATATATATATATATAGATATATATATATATATATATATATATATATATATATATATGTATATATATATATATATATATATATATATATATATATATATATATATATATATATATATATATATAATATATATATATATATATATATATATATGTATATATATATATATATATATATATATATATATATATATATATATATATATATATATATATATATATATATATATATATATATATATATATATATATATATATATATATATATATATATATATATATATATATCTATATATATATATATATATACATATATATATATATATAGATATATATATATATATATATGTATATATATATATATATATATATATATATATATATATATATATATATATATATATATATATATATATATATATATGTATGTATGTATTTATATGTAGTCTTTATGACACGAAGACAATAATACAGAGATCGA
>JAXCGZ010021373.1:10000-30000 GCA_037179515.1 Halocaridina rubra
TTCTCATAAACTTCTAGCCTATGTTGGTTCCTTGGTGGTTTATATACAACAGTTATTATAATGCTCTCTGACCCAGTATATATGCGAGCAACAAGAAATTCCTTGAACTCACTTTCTTATGCCAAGGTTATTTCTTCAACCTGAATCCTTTCGCTTATGAGCAGTGATATCCCTCCACCAGTCCTCTCAGATCTTTCAACCCTTAATATTCTGAAGCCCTTAGGAAAAACTGTGACACTGTTCATGTCCTCACTCAACTTAGTCTCTGTAACTGCTACTATACCTGCCTTACTGCTGTGAATCCTATATTTTAATTCTACTGCCTTACCAGCTAATACATCAGCATTTGTGTATAACAAACTTAATGAGGCCCCATCCCCTGATCTTCTATCATTATCTTATTTATTGCAACACTATCTGAAAGAACTCTAAAATTAAAATTTTTCTTCTCTTTTCATTTTTTTCCTCATTTAACCTTCTAGCCTCTTGCAACAAGTTTTTTATCCTTTCCATCTCTTCCTGAGTTCAGTATTGTTTAATGAACACTTTTTTTACTCTTGAAGGTCTAGGCTATTTTCCTCATCAATAAAATTAATTCTACATGTGCCCCTGTCTCAAAGGTTACTTTTGTTGGTCTATGCTTTTCCTCCCTAGAATATTTACCTAGTTGGTAAATCCTAGCTTTGTTTTCTTCTCCTGGGATTCGCTTATGCCTGAGATTACCACTGTCTTCTCTATATCAAGTGCCTGTTTAATCAGTGGATTTGCCCTTTCCATCACAACGTCTTTCATTTTTCTTTTATTACTCTTCATTTATAGTCAACTGTTTGCATGCTTTCCAGTGTCACCACCTTCACAGTCTCTTTTCCTGCCACATTCCCCTTTAGTACATCAGCAAAGGAAGTTTTCATGGCATCATGTTCTGTATTCAGCTACTGAAACTCTTTTCAGAAATGTTTGATGTTTTTCTTAATCTGGACATTCCAAGCTGCAATCTTGTCTCTCTCAGAAGAAAGCAGTCAACTAACATTTGATTCATTCAGGTTGTCATTCAGTTGTTTGTTGCTATCTTCTTATTTAGAAATTCTGTTTTTTAGTTCACCCTTTTCCCCTTCTAGCTTCTTTATTCATTTTTCTAATTTTTTTCTCTCTTGCCCTTATGCTTTATTTGCTTTCTCCTAAAATATTATTTCTTTTCTGAGTGTTTCTTTCTCTTTCATTTCTCTATCCATATTCCGAATTTTATCATCAAGGTTTATAACCATTGGCTCTAATTCCTTGATATTTTGCTTCATGCCTCTAACAGTCACTCCTCTTTCTCCTACATCCCCCAGAGATCCTTTACCACCCCTCCCCTGACCATTGGATGGGGGGGTTAGGACCAGTGAGGGCCTCATATTGATGTTTCTCCTTTCAGAGAATATAAAGAGAAGAAAAGAAAAGCGAGAGAAAAATTTATATTTAAGCTTCAAACAGAATTTCTATATCTTCATATGAGCACTGTTTAGTTACTCAGATCATCTCTTTTCTGGTAACACTCATGCGACTATATAGGTCGTCTTGAGGTTCTCCTTCAAAAAAAATTATATTGAATAATAATAATAATAATAATAATAATAATAATAATAATAATAATATTATTATTATTATTATTATTATTATTATTATTATTATTATTATTATTATTATTATTATTATTATTATTATTATTATTATTATTATTATTATTATTATTATTATTATTATTATTATTATTATTATTATTATTATTATTATTGTGGTGATCTGTCTATCACACACAGTTTCATTAGTTATACCTTATGTGTATGTTTTTTTGTAATACCATAAGTAGTATGCATCAGCCTACATGTATATATTCGTTTGAGAGACTATATTATAACTATCATTTATTTTGTCATTAATTCATCATTTTTTCATGAATAAATGAGTTTTGTTTGTAAAGTTAATTTAAATCTTAGGTAATCCTTAATTATGTAAAATATGATAAAAATATATCCTTTTATTTTAGAATGTGATGTTTGTCTGATTTGTTTGCAGAACGGACGAGGACTCCCTCTGAAGATAGCACCAGGTGAGGTTAGAGACTCGTAAAATTCGTGTAAATTACGAGCCTCCCATTTCGCCCCTAGGACTAGTGCTGTCGAATTTGTCAAGCAGTGACTGTGTTTCAATATTGTATAAAGTTCTTGGATTTTGAACAATCATTATTTCGATATTAGGTGTTGTTTTGTTTTGATGTGTCCAGCTGTCGTGCCTGAACCTATAACTCTTTATCATTTTGTAAAATTCACTTTATTGTCGCCTAAACTAGAGTAAAATTTATCCTTTCCTTTTAAGCTGAAAGATTGCTCTCCATTATAATGTAAAATTTTCTCAATATATTTTTACATTTTATCGATGAGTCTTTCATTTAAGCCTGGATTTGTGCAATGTTCAGCTTAATATTATTTAGTGTATGTGTGTCATTAACCAGTGGGAGTTCTCCACAACTATTAAGCAAACATAACTCATGCCCTTCCCCTCTAGTACCATACAGTTTGTCTGTTGCATTTAACTATAAGCCAGTAAGTTTTAGCCCAACTTTATTTGAAGTTGGTTGAGTAAATATTATTGTGTACAGTAGTTTGCAAAAACTGAGAGTAGACTATTCATTGACCAGGTGAAAGCAGGCATTCTGGGAATAGTCACCACATATTCTAGTTTTTCTGGTCCTTCGAACTGGATTAGGCTTAGCTTAGCTAGCATACTTTACCATTACTACATTTACAGAATGAAATTTGGAATAGGCTACATTTGGTATTGTTTTTGAACTTTGATATTAAAACACTGTACATAAATCAATGGCATAGATTTTGTGATATCACTGCTGATGTCGAATTCTTTAGTTCAAGGAAAGGTTTAGATTAACTATTTGAATACATGCGTGTGCAATCAAGTTTACCTAGGATATAGATATTATAATCCTAGTGAATTTAGGTATTAGCTTAGTTTGGCCACATAGCCAAAATTATTGTGATTTGTATAAGGTAAAGATTAATCCAGCAAGATGTCTTTACCATCAATCGATGAAAGTAACACATTTGAACTTTACAAGGTTGTAAACGACGATCTGACAGATATGCTCAGTTCTATAGAACATGACCTTAAAGCATCTCGTCCACCATCCTTATGGTCGTTGCAGTTTTCAGAAGCAGAACTTACAAAGTTGTATGAGTCCATTGAAGTACATTGGACAGGTAGTCAAGATGCTATTGATAGTACCCAGCTTAGCCAAGTTTCTAGAGAGCACAGGACTCTGAAATGCAATGCCTATAAAGTGCTCATACAAATTAAGTCAGCTATAGATGATCATTTGTCCTTTGGTAGTCAAGCACAAGCTACAACTAGTCAAGCTCCTAGTCAGACAGTAGTACCTGCTAGACCCCTTCCACACCCTAAGTTGCCTGAGATTAAGATTCCTGAATGTGATGGTCAGTTGAGTCAGTGGAATTGTTTTTGGGATTCCTTTAGTAGTTTAATTGATAGTCGTCAAGTCATTGAGGCAGTATTAAAATTTAGCATGCTCAGATCTTATTTGAAAGGTAAAGCTTATAGAACCATTGAAGGTCTTCCCATAACTAGTGGTAATTACAGTATAGCATTAAGTGTGTTGAGAAAAAGCTTTGCTGACAATGACCTTTTCTTGCAACAATTACATATAGATTTGATGAAAATCAAACCCATTGAGCATAATTTAACTGAGTTGACTGAATTTCAGTTAACATTTCAACGTTTGTTGATGCAGATAGAGGGTGCAACCAGAGAACCTTGTGATGACTACCTAATAAAAGACATAATTGCTAAGAAACTTAGTCCTAAAACTTTAGAGTACCCTTTTTAATAAGTACAGTACTTATACTTTGACTATTACACAATTGAAGGATGGTATTGGACACCTTAGCAAGGTCATGGAATGTTCTCGTATTCCCTCTGATAAGTCTAGGAATAAGTAAGGTTCACATTCTGATGCACATTCCAAAACTAAAGTAGTAGTTAGCTAGAATTCTAGTACAAATTCTAATCATAGGTTTAGTACAGTATCTACACAAGTAGTTGTGTCCCAGACTCAAAATAAGTCTAATTCGTCATCTAGCAATTCAAGTACTTGGAACAAACCTTTTCTCTTTTGTAAGGATATTCATAATACTAAGTTTTGTTCTAATTACCTAACTCATGAAGCCAGGAAGAACAGAGTTAGAGAGTTAGAACTATGTTTCGTGTGTATGCAGAAAGGCAATAGAGCCTTACAGTGTAGAGAGACGGCTGAGTGTAGAAATTGCAATGGCAAACATCATACCTTTCTCTGCATGAAACTAACCAACCGTAGTACTGCAGTTATTCAAGTGTCAGTTGCGTCTAATGCCCCAACAGTTATTAATAATGGAACTAACCTTAACAGTAACATTCCAACTAATCAAGTAGTAGTGGATGATAAGTTTAGAATCTTGTCAGGAAGAGATGACAGTGTCGCTAATTCTATTCAAACAAATGTCCAGACTAATAAGATTCCACTTCCTTCAGTAGCACTTCCTACAGCACTTGTTAAGATTTCTGGTGCTGGGGTACATGAAACAGTTAGGATATTTTTAGATATCGGTGCTCAACGGTCTTTCATCCATTCTGCAGTAGTAAAGTGCCTTAAGCTCAATCCAATGTTTTGTATCTCACTTAAACTGACTTCATTTGGTAATCAAGCCGAGAACACTTCGTGTGATGTCGTTCGTGTTGTAGTACGCATTGGTACACAACGTATTCTGATTTATGCTGTCATGTATGACAAGGTTAACACTACGTTATATGTACCTGGCATTGCTAGTGTTGCAAAAACACACAAAAAAGGGGATCAAGCTTGCAGATCCTCACATTGATTCTGATGTGATTGGTGACAAAGGTATGGTAATTGGTGCAGATTACTATTCTAGATTTGTGACCAACCGTACTTCCTAGTCCAGCAGTTTCGATTATCTTTGGACCTTTGCCATAGTGGGCAACTAGTTCTCAGTCAGTTAACACAATTAATGGGCAACATGTGCTTTGTGCTGGTGTAGGAGTACAAACCCTTGAGTCCGAAGTTCAGAACCTTTGGAATTTAAATGTTATTGGTATTAAGAATGAAACTTTAATGCCTGAGGAAGTACAATCAGTGAGTCATTTTGAGTCCACTTGCCAGAAGGCAGACAATCAGTATTTTGTGGAATTACCCTTTAAGGGCACTGAGAGACCAGCAACTAACTATAGAAGAGCTTATGGTCAGCTCATGTCACTAGCTAAATCCTTTGCAACTCGTCCAGAACTTTATGGACAATACTCAGAGATTTTCAATGAGTACATTGAATTGGGATTCATTGAGAAAATTGATAACCCTTCAGTTACAGACTGATTGATTCATTACTTGCCTCATCATCCAGTCTACAAGAATTCTCCTACCACTCCTATTAGAGTAGTGTTTATTGCTTCTCGTAGAGCTGATTCAAAATCAAAGAGTCTGAATGAATGTTTACTAACAGGCCCAAGCCTAACCCATAAACTTGTTGATTCACTCATTGATTTTCGTACTAACCCTGTAGCTGTTGTATCAGACATTTCCAAAGCCTTGTTACATATAGGTATTTTGCCAAACTGCAGAGATTTCTGTAGATTCTTGTGGTTTGAGGATGAAACACTTCAGAAGGAAGTTACCTATTGATTTAGAGTAGTACTTTTTAGTGCAACATCATCTCCCTCTTTGCTTAAGAAAACACTCACATATCACTTGGAGACACATTCAAATCCAGTAGCTAAGTCTCTGATCTCTCATTTCTATGTAGATAACTTTGTTTGTACCTATTCAGACTCTGAACAGTTAAAAACAGAGTATTCCATTGTGAATTCTATTTTATCAGAAGCCTCTATGCCATTACAAGGTTGAGTGAGTAATGATGTAAAATTTAATGATGAAGTAGGTGTTGATCATGACCAATTGGATCTGAATAATGCAAATGTTTTAGGAATTTCTTGGAATGTTGTAAACAATGAAATCAAATGTTGTAAATGATGAAATCAAATTGTACTCCAGTAAGAAAGTGTGCAAGGAGTGTGTGCATCATCAAATCACCAAGAGATCAGTTGTATCTGTAATTGCTAGTGTATTTGATCCTTTAGGATTGTTATCACCAATCTTGATCAAAGGAAAGCTATTTATCTCAAAATTTTGGATAAGTAAGTGTTCTTGGGATGAACCTTTGCCAGAATCTTTAGTACAAGAATTTTCAGTTATATGCAGAGATTTGAATCAGATGTCAATCATTCAATATCCTAGATATGTAATTGTCCCTGGTGTATCAGATTTGCACATATTTTGTGATTCATCTAAAGTAGCTTATGGATTAGTTGCATATGCTGTGGACTTAAGAAGCAAATCTAGTGATATCATTATGAGTAAAGTAAGAGTATCACCAAATCCTCCACTCACCATTCCTAAGTTAGAGTTACTCTTACTTACTTTAGCCTCAGCATTGGCTCAGACACTCTTGTCTAATGAGAAATTAGCATTCAAAGGTTGCACTATATGGTGTGACATTGAAGTTGCTATTAATTGGGTATATAATGATTCATCATCAGATGTGTTTGTGAGAAACAGAGTGTGTGAAATTCGCAATTTGCGATCTAAGTTTGATTTGAACATTTTACATGTCCCATCTAGAGAAAATCCTGCAGATATATTGACCAGAGGTGTTAGTGTATCAAAGTTGAATAGCAATGTCATGTGGAGACATGGACCTTCATTTTTGCTTAATCCATCAGAATATCCACAACAGAAAGAGTTCATTGTTAATTCTACAGTAGTGTATGAGATTTTAACAGAACCTGATGTTAATGAACCCATTCATCCTCATTTTGAGATGAGTAAATATTCATCTCTTACTAAAGTTATGAGTATCATGTCATATGTAAAGCAGTTCTGTAATCATTATTTCCACGACAAGTTCAGGTTGAATACTCTTCATGCTTGTATTAGATTAGCCCAGTTGCAAAGTTTTCCTACTTTATTTGCATTTTTGAAACGACCTGAGCAAAGTGCTAAACCAGCTTCAGAACTCATCAATTTAGTCAAACAATTATATTTACAATTGAACGAAGATCAGTTAATTTGTTGTGGCAGTAGATTACAGAATTCAGATATATCTCCTGAAGTGCAATTTCCAATTTCCTTATCTGCCAAACATCCATTGACCAAACTTATAATAGTTCATTATCATATTCAACATCATCATTGTGGATTAGGACAAATGTTGTCACGACTTAGGAAACAGTTTTGGATATCTAAAGGTAGAGTTATTGTGAAGAAAATATTAAAAACATGTATTTTGTGTAAAAAGGCAGTTGGCAAGACGATCTCTCAACCAGGTCCCCCTCCATTACCAGAGGAAAGAGTCAGATTTGTTAGACCCTTCAACTCAGTTGGAGTTTATTTTACTGGTTCTATCACTATTTTTGACCCTAAACCTACGAGTAAATACAGTGAAAAGGTTTATGTGTGTTTATTCACATGCACTACATCAAGAGCAGTACATTTAGAGTTGTGTAGTTCTTTAACCACCTTAGAAATTCTGTTTGCATTTCTCAGATTTGCTTCTAGATTTGGAATTCCTTCCATTATCTTTTCTGATAATGGTACTAATTTTCGAGGTGCAGAACGATTCCTCAGTGACATTAAGGATGAGCCTGAAGTCAAAGCTTACATGAAAGATAATGACATTTTTTGGAAGTTCAATACCCCTCGTTCTCCATTGAGCAGTGGTTTCTTTGAAAGGCTCATAGGTTGTGTTAAGAGTAGTCTTCATAAGCCTCCCTACAAGAACTGTATTTCCTTTAGTGAGTTACATACCATCTTGTGTGAAATTGAATGTGTTATCAACTCCCGACTTCTTACGTATTTGTCTGAAGACATTCGAGATGAGTCTCTCACTCCTTCTCATTTAATCTATGGAAGGACAGTAACTCTGTTCCCACCTCTCAATTCTTTTGGAGCAGATGATCCCTTTGGAGAATCGTTGGATTTGAGAGTTCAGTACTCCAGACTCTCGGATATTTTGAAGAAGTATGAAAGGGTGTGGATGGATTCCTACCTCACTTCACTTTACCTCACTTAACGTACGCAAAAGATGAACCATGTACAGTTCAAGTTGGTGAGTTAGTTCTTATAGAAACCGAGAACAAAACAAGATCCAATTATCCTTTAGGATTAGTAACACAGTTGATAAAAGGGAGAGATTGTATTGTATGCAGTGTGTTCCTCCGCACAGTTGATGGAGAGTATGTAAGACATCTTTCTAAACTCAATCCCTTAGAACTACATCAGGAAGTTGCTCCTGAAATAGAACCAGTAGATCCACTCATCCTCCAGTTGTACCTAGTGCACCACCCAGACCTAGACGTCAAGCAGCTTGTCGAGCTGAAAAACTGCATAGAGATCTAATTGCAGAAGATAGGTTGTAAATGTTGCCTTTAAATTTTCTGTTTTTGTTCTACACTTTATTATGTTTTTACATGTGATTTATTTAGCTTCCTACCCTTTTTAAGGGGAGAGTGTGGTGATCTGTCTATCGCAAACAGTTTCATTAGTTATACCTTGTGTGTGTGTGTTTTTTTTTGTAATACCATAAGTAGTGCTGCATCAGCCTGCATGGATATATTCGTTTGAGAGACAATATTATAACTATAATTTATTTTGTCATTAATTCATCATTTTCTCATGAATAAATGGAATTTGTTTGTAAAGTTAATCTAAATCTTAGGAAATCCTTGTTGGGTTGGGATTGTAGAGTGTTGTTAAAAATTCTGTTTTACTAAGGTGACTCAAAGTACTGAGCTCGGTTAAGAGCTCACAAACAGACAGGACAGATATTTGCACTTGAACACCCCACACGCTATGCCATTGCTCGGTTAAATGAAACTCAGAATTCAACTTTCTTTTAATCTTGGAAATGCAATGACATTAAATGAATTGAATTAAATTTCTCAAATTAATTTTTATGAAATGCTGCCTTGAATCCCGGATGTGGTAAGCAAGATTTTGTTTCCCGGCATCACGGACGTATGCCAAGACTTTGGCCTCAAATCGACGATTACCTCTGTCACACAGGCAGAGTTGAATAGAGGACACTTGTTGTGCCAGATGCATTCCTGTGAAGATGCCACGTAAATAAGGTTTGAAATAAACTTAGACTGCTCAGGGGAGATGTTGCCTCTGCGGTGTTTTGGCGCCAAAAGAGCACGCTTCATTGTCCCTCCTGGTGACGTCATCTGTAGGATGTATTTCTAGAGCAGTAACTGGCTCTGATATCATTTAAGGACTACTTTAGTGGTGGTCCCTGGCAGGCAATTATAGCAGAGATGCAAGGGAGAGACAGTATTTTAGGTGCAACAAGTGGAAGCAAATAAAATAAAATGAGAATAATAATGGAAAGTTAGGTTACTGGTAAACAATCTCTAGAACGTTCTTTGCTCGTAGGAGATGGAATTTAAGTACTCAAATAATAAGGAAGCTACTGATATATATCTACACAGGCTAATGACATAACAGCAAGGTCAAATTTATAACAAAATTATCAGCAAGAAAAATTTTTATAATAAGAAAATTGTAAACAAAACGTATCTGGTGGGTTCAGTGAAGAGGTGAAAAAGTAGGAGCAGCTTTTATATTGGGACTATACATCTACATGTACAAGAAGAGTAAATAAGGTATATTTAAAATTTAGCTATAAGCTAAAATATTAATTGCAAATAGTCATAATCTGCAAAAGTCAAGAAGTGGGAATTATTTTTATAGTTAGAAAAATTACAGTTAAGTTACTAAATTACTAATAAGGCATCTAACAGCCTCTGGTGACTTTGAGCGAAACACTCTGTCACAAAGGCCCTTTCTAGAGAATATTGATTTAGCAAAATTTTACTACAGAAGGCGTAAAAGGAACAGAGGAAGTTACGGTGACTTCAGTGTTATTATGAGGAAAGAGATATCCTTCTCATGGAAAAGAACAAATGAACATTAAGTCTTAGGGATCCACCACTGGAACATATCATACTATTTAGAAAAGTGAACAAGTCTTATAAACAAAACATTGAATGACATGCAAAACATAAAAGAAATGTGATCAAATTCAAATTTCAAGAAAATTAAATCACAATTAGATATCAGTGAATATTAATATTTGAGTTTAAGAATGCTTCACATGCAAGAAGGTAATAATATAATATAAAAAAAATACAGTATACGCAAATGTAAAATATGAACAAAGTCGTCATTAACATTGGCGACTGGATTTAAACAGTTTCAGCTATTCAACACTAAACTAAAATGTTTCCGCCATGTTCTAGCTTTCAAAGTCCCACAAAGGGAAATATAAAACTACGATCAAAGAATTATTCCTCATCTTTTTCATCTTCCATTAGGAATAACGTTTGTACGCTAAAATAAACAAGTACAGTACAGTATTAAAGACATAAAAGATAAACATAAAAAATAAACAACACACTAGAGAGGTAATCTTTACCGGCTAGTCAAATTGAGGCTAACAGCACCAGCTTCCTCATTTGAGGGTAACGACCGTCGACTTAGTAGATCAGCGAGGTCATTGTCCTTGCCATGAACATGTTGGGCAGTGAATTTGAAAAGATTCAGGTAAAGTGCCCACCTTTTCAGGCGAGGATTTAGCTTGTCTGCAGTCTGTAAATATAGGAGAGGTCGGTGGTCGGTTCTCAGTGTAAAATGTTGGCCATACAGATGGACTTCAAATTTCTTTATGGCCCAATATGGAGTAATTTCGCTCTGCAGGGCGAAGCCTGCGGCTTGCATATCACACTGGAGCTACTTCTGCTGAGTTGTCTGATCGGGCTTGCAAGAGCACGGCACCCAGGCCTTCGTCTGAGGCGTCGGTCTGCAAGATAAATGGAAAATCAGGGTTTACCAGTTGTAATACAGGCTCACCCGCCAATGCTTCTCGGAGCTTGAATAATGCTCTCTCCGCTTCATCTTTTCATTGGACAGGGAAGGTTTTACTTTGCTTCGAGGAGGTCATTTGCTGCAAAGGGGTAGCGATAGTATTAAAGTGTGGAATGAACCGTTGGTAGTAGCCAACACTACCTAGGAATGATCTCAGTTGAGTGACAGTAGCAGGTTTCTCCATATCCTTAATAGCTTGTACCCTATCATGTAAAGGGGACATAACTACTTCTCCAACCACATGGCCGAGATACTGCAATTGTGTGAAACCAATCTCACATTTGGAAGGCTTTAAATGAAGTCCATGCTGGTTCAGACGAGTGAGAACTCTGCGGAGAGTCTCGGGGTGCGATGATCAATCCTGAGAATGCACCAGGATTTCGTCTATAAAGCATGAAACATTGTCGAGATCCTGTAGTACTATCCTCATGAGTCTGCTGAAGCAGCCAGGGGCATTTACCATACCAAAAGGCATGACCCTGAACTGGTATAGACCATATCTTGTGAAAAAGGCTGTAAGAGGCTTGGTAGTCTCGCTCAACGGGACTTGCCAAAATAAACTGGCCAGATCTAACTTGGACAGGTAACGGGCTTGGCAAAGCAACGAGAAAATATTCTCAGAGTCAGCATTGTGCTCTCCATCAAAGATGGTATGGGAGTTAAGCTTACGACAGTCAAGGCAAAACCTGTGACTGCCATCTCGCATACGCACTGCCAGTAACGACAGCTGGTGGGGAAGACCATAGGAATGCCGAAATGGCTCTGGGTCAGTCAATCTGACATGATGCTCAAGGGTAGCGGTAATGCCTGGGAAGTCATTGAAGACGTTCTCATAGTCCTCTAATAGCTTCTTCAGCTGTTCCCATTGACTCGGTTGCAGTCTGGAGTTAATAATGCAATTACTCACACTTTCCTTTCGGTGTGTGGGAATGGCAGGATCCTTACCATTATCAAAAGCTAAGCTTATGTCTTCAATTGTAAGGGCGGTGGCTGCGGCCAGAGGGGCTTCTTCAGAAAGACTCCACTCCCGTAAGTCTGTCTCCACTGCAAGGGTGGAGTATTCCATTATAGGAGGTAAGGGGTGGCTATAATGGAGCACCTGTGTTGCTGCAGCCTCGGAGGTTCTGTTGATGCTGAGGGCATCTATAGGGGTTGCTGAGAGTGCCAGCGCAGGATCCCTGTGGGCCTCTGGGTCCTCACAATAAAGCTTCAGCTGGTTAATGTGGTATTTCCTGTTATTGCCATCAACATTTAGCACATAATTGTCAGGGGTCACCCGGTGTACCACAGTGTACGGTCCTTTCCAGCGTAGCATTAGCTTGCGGGTATGTGTTGGAAGAAGTAACAGAGCTTGATCTCCGGGTGTCAGGGCACGACGCCGGGCACGCTTGTCAAAGAGGAGCTTGGCAGTCTGCTGGTGACCCTTAATGGCTAATTGTGCAGTTTTCCAAGCCTTTTTTGAGGTGAGACGAAAACTTCAAAATATACTCATGGACGTCCCTATCGTCATCTTCAATGGTAAGTGAATCCCAGCATTCTGCCAAGAATTCTACTGGGCCTCTGAACTTATGACCAAAAATCAACTCGAAAGGCGAGTATCCAGTAGTGTCGTGGGGCGTGTCTCTGAAGGAGAAAAGTGCAGCAGGGACGTACTTTTCCCACTGCCTAGGTATATCTATCACTAGCTTGCGCAAACATCGCTTCAATGTCCCGTTATAGCGTTCGCATGCTCCATTTGATTGGGCATGATAGACACTCGTATGAATGTGCTTCATTTCTAAAAGGTTACAGAAAGCCTCAAAGTGCCTACTTGTAAACTGACTTCCATTGTCAGAAGTGACCTGCTCAGGAAAGCCAACCCTGGAGCAGATTTCAAATAGGGCATGAGCGACTGCTTCAGTTGTGATAGAAGACAGTGGCACTGCATTTGGGTACCTTGTTGCCAGGTCAACATATACCAGGAGGGACTGTTTCCCCGTGGACGAAGCTGGATTAATGCGACCTAATAAGTCAATAGCAACCTTGGAAAATGGCTCCATTGAGAGCTTAGTTATCCCCATGGGAACTTTCGGTACCAGTGCCGTTGAGGTGGATTGACAGACAGGGCAGGAGCCTACATATCTGTCTACCTCGGCGTACATGTTTGGCCATGCAAAAGCCTTCTGAAGGACGTGCCGAGTTTTTGCTTTGCCTCTGTGTCCACTCAGAGGTAAATGGTGTGCCACATACATAGTCTGGAGGCACATTGAAGCGGGCACCACCAACTGTTTAAAGGTGTGGCCATCTTTAGCCACATGCCTATGAAGTACTCCATCTTCAAGGGCGTAAGTGATCTGGCCTCCTCCTCTCACCGTGAAGGTCCTTCCCTCGGTGGCCTGCTGCATCCAGCGTTTGAGGCTGGGGCAGTCTTGCTGCAATTTGGCAAAGTCTGGATGGGACCTCAATGGCTCTAGAGGTGCATCATCTGGTAAAGGAGGGGGAAACTCTCCACGTTCCACATTACGTGTACTGACTGCAGCAGACTCAACGGAGTCAGTCGGAGAATCGTCCAAATTCTTGGCATCGAGGCCAGGAGTTGCTGCTGAAATGGCTTCATGTGACTTCCCCCGAGGGAAGTTATAACGAGAAATGTCCGTATGGTAGAGGTCGGCCTGGAAAGTAGGAACTAGGTTCAGTGCATGACCCATCAAGACAGGGTACATAAGCCCAATCATTGCCACAGCTGGGGCTTTTCCCTTGTAGTATTTGCAATCCAGGTTAATGACACAGCAGCGTCGTATTTGGGGTATTCCTTCAGCAACCCGCACCTGAACGACTTTGCTGGTAAAATCTTCATCCCTGATGAATCTCTCATCAACAAGTATGCCATTGGCCCCTATGTCAAGAGCTATCTCAGCTTCCACACCATTTATGGTTTCTAGGCATTTTGGGATCATTTCCAGATCATCATGTTCGATGAATTCCACATTGGCAAGTTTGTGTGGTGGCTCCTCGACATTATCCTCATTAGCCCTTTCTGGCCCTGTTTCCACAACATGGGCTGAGTGAGTGGCCAGACGGCTATGTGGGCCGCCGCTGTGTGAGGGAACGTGGTGACTCTTAGAGTTTGGCTGAAAATCCTGGGAAGGTGGAGCAGAGTAATGGCCTTTGCCTCTGAACTGCTGAGGCTTAGGTCTTACCGAGTCATCCTTCTTGAGTGTGGGTGCATGGCCGTAATAAGGCTTAGGAGTGTGAGGAGGATGAACTGTACGATTGAAGTTCTGCGAGGGGCTCTTGTGCTTCCCGTTCCTGTAATCTCTAGTTCCGGATAAAGGACTACTGTCTGGGATTCCCGCTCGAAGCCGAGCAAGCTCAAGCTCATGTTCACGTTGTGCTTGTGCCTCATCACGTTGTACTTGTGCCTCATCAAGTTGTGCTTGTGCCTCATCACTTGCTCTCTTCTCCAGCTTATCTCGGCGTTCAACCATTCGAAGAGCTTCTGTCTTGGGGAAAAACCGTATCTCTCACCCCTAGCAATCATTATGTCCAGGTAACGCTCCTCATCGAATGTTTTAATGGTTTCCATGTTTGTTTCCTAAACAGTCAATAACGAAGTGCTAAAACAACCACAAAAAAATAACAAATCTCTACAATACAGTAGTAGAAAAAAATGAAAGAACAACACAACACCAAGGAGAGAAAAAAAAATTCAACACCACATTTCAAACTTAAACGTAAAAGTGATCTCAAAACCTCACCATAAAAGTGACTCAAAATATAATCAAGTGCAACAGCAGCAAAATGTTGCAAAACAGTGCATGAAACACTGGCAATACAGAGTGGCAGTCGTGCCTGCTTAACAGCAACACGTGGCAGTACCTGCAGTTATGGTGCAAATGAAAGGAATGAGCAACACAATCAAGTGCAACAGCAACAAAATATTGCAACACAGTGCATGAAACACTGGTAATACAGAATGGCAGTTGTGCCTGCTTAACAGCAATACATGGCAGTACCTGCAGTTATGGTGCAAATGAAAGGAATGAGCAACACAATCAAGTGCAACAGCAACAAAATGTTGCAAAACAGTGCATGAAACACTGGTAATACAGAATGGCAGTTGTGCCTGCTTAACAGCAATATGTGGCAGTACCTGCAGTTATCGTGCAAATGAAAGGAATGAGCAACACAATCAAGTGCAACAGCAAATAAATGTTGCAAAACAGTGCATGAAACACAGGTAATACAGAATGGCAGTCGTGCCTGCTTAACAGCAATATGTGGCAGTACCTGCAGTTATGGTGCAAATGAAAGGAATGAGCAACAACGAATTTTACCGACTAGCACCCAGTGCCAGAGAGTACAGCAAGTACAGTATAGCGGTCGTGCCTGCGTATGAGAGCGTATGTGGCAGTACCCACAAATAAAATGTCATAAGTAATACAAACAAGTACAGTATAGCGGTCGTGCCTGTGTATGAGCGCGTACATGGCAGTACCCACAAATAAAATGTCGTAAGTAAAATTCTGGAGTGTTGCCAAAAGGGCACAGATCCTATGCAAAATACACCAATGATGAGCTAGCAGCTTACTAGGCAGCCAGATTACACATGTCTACTAGTAATGACAAAATTTATTTTCAAGTGACAACTCAGACGCATGAAAGGCTTTGCCTAGGCTCAATAAATGACACCAAAGTTTTTCTTCCCAATCTATGAGCAGTCAATGCTTGAATATAAAACACAATTATAAGCAAAAATACTTAATATGCTTTCTCCCAATTCCTAAATCCCAAGGAAATATAAACAATTCTTAACAAGTATCACCCTTTAACGGATATATAAAACACGAGTGCTTTATAACTCAATCTTATCATGCAAATAAATGAAATTTTAAATACACGTCTTCTCGTCATGCAAAATTTCTTAAGTCTGTTACCACATAATCTCATGTAGAATTCCTGAAATTTTCTTTACCACGTGGGAAACAAGAAAATATTAGTTATCGTAATTAATATTGAAAATAAAAAAAAATTTCTGATCCACAACATCTCTAGCGTGAAAATTTTCGTGTGCAGCCTAAGATTCATTCATTTCAATAATCGAGCCAATGGTAATCAGGTTTGATGTGCAATGTTAAAAAGCAAAATAAATATAAATTTATCAAAATCATTCTGTCTGTTCGGGTCCCTGTTCTACCACCAATCTTGTTGGGTTGGGATTGTAGAGTGTTGTTAAAAATTCTGTTTTACTAAGGGGACTCAAAGTACTGAGCTCGGTTAAGAGCTCACAAACAGACAGGACAGATATTTGCACTTGAACACCCCACACGTCATGCCATTGCTCGGTTAAATGAAACTCAGAATTCAACTTTCTTTTAATTTTGGAAATACAATGACATTAAAAGAATTGAATTAAATTTCTCAAATTAAATTTTATGAAATGCTGCCTCGAATCCTGGGAGTGGTGAGCACGATTTCGTTTCCCGGCATCACGGACGTATGCCAAGACTTTGGCCTCAACTCTACGATTACCTGTGTCACACAGGGAGAGTAGAATAGAGGACACTTGTTGTGCCAGATGCATTCCTGTGAAGATGCCACGTAAATAAGGTTTGAAATAAACTTAGACTGCTCAGGCGAGATGTTGCCTCTGCGGTGCTGTGGCGCCAAAAGAGCACGCTTCATTGTCCCTCCTGGTGACGTCATCTACAGGAGATATTTCTAGAGCAGTAACTGGCTCTGATATCATTTAAGGACTACTTTAGTGGTGGTCCCTGGCAGGCAATTATAGCAGAGATGCAAGGGAGAGACAGTATTTTAGGTGCAACAAGTGGAAGCAAATAAAATAAAACGAGAATAATAATGGAAAGTTAGGTTACTGGTAAACAATCTCTAGAACGTTCTTTGCTCATAGGAGATGGAATTTAAGTACTCAAATAATAAGGAAGCTACTGATATATATCTACACAGGCTAATGACATAACAGCAAGGTCAAATTTAAAATAAAATTATCAGCAAGAACAATTTTTATAATAAGTAAATTGTAAACAAAACGTATCTGGTGGGTTCAGTGAAGAGGTGAAAAAGTAGTAGCAACCTTTATATCGGGACTGTTTCTATACATACAAGAAGAGTAAATAAGGTATATTTAAAATTAGCTATAAGCTAAAATATTAATTGCAAATAGTCATAATCTGCAAAAGTCAAGAAGTGGGAATTATTTTTTTAGTTAGAAAATGACAGTTAAGTTACTAAATTACTAATAAGGCATCTAACAGCCTCTGGTGACTTTGAGCGAAACACTCTGTCACAATCCTTAATTATGTAAAATATGATAAAAATATATCCTTTTATTTAGAATGTGATGCTCGTCTGATTTGTTTACAGAACGGACAATGACTCCCTCTGAAGATGGCACCAGGTGAGGACCTATTGTTAGAGTCTCATAAAATTCGTGTAAATTACGAGCCTCCCATTTTGCCCCTAGGACTAGTGCTGTCGAATTTGTCAAGCAGTGACTGTGTTTCAATATTGTATAAAGTTCTTGGATTTTGAACAAACATTATTTTGATATTAAGTGTTGATTTGTTTTGATGTGTCAAGCAGTCGTGCCTGGAGCTATAACTCTTTGTCATTTTGTAAAATTCACTTTATTGCCGCCTAAACTAGAGTAAAATTTATCCTTTTCTTTTAAGCTGAAAGATTGCTCTCCATTATAATTTATCGATGAGTCTTTCATTTAAGCCTGGATTTGTGCAGTGTTCAGTTTAATATTATTTAGTGTATATGTATCATTAACTAGTGGGAGTTCTCCACTATTATTAAGTAAATATAACTCATCCCCTTCCCATTTCGTACCGTACAGTTTGTCTGTTACATTTAACTATAAACCAGTAAGTTTTAGCCCAACTCTATTTGAAGTTGGTTGGGTAAATATTATTATGTACGGTAGCCTGCAAAAACTGAGAGTAGACTATTCACTGACCAGGTGAAAGCAGGCATTCTGGGAATATTCACCATAATAATAATAATTATTATTATTCTAATAATAATAATAATAATAATAATAATAATAATAATAATAATAATAATAATAATAATAATAATAATAATAATAATAATAATATTGTAGTCTCCGTGGCAAAATGGTAGCGTCCGCGACTCTGAGGCGGCAAGTAGAGGGTTCGCGCCCCGTCACAGACTGAGGTTAGTAAGGGCATACACTCAGAGTAGCGACTACATCTGCCAAAACAAGTCCTTCGCAAGAAGGCAACCGTTCTAGCCCTTAGTAGAAAAGGGAGTTCGTGACGTAAAACTGAATCCATCCAATAATAATAATAATAATAATAATAGTAATAATTATAATAATAATAATAATTATAATAATAATAGTAATAATAATAATAATAATAATAATAATAATAATAATAATAATAATAATAATAATAATAATAATAATAATAATAATAATAATAATAATAATAATAATAATAATACAAAGTTATTCCTTGAAACCTCCAGATCACTCTCATTGCGTTCAGATTCCTAGGCTACATGCAAAACCCTGCCTTAGATTTCAGTTACACCTACATTGACTTCACTATAGGCGTGACGGTATACAAGGCTGGTGGGAGTAATGATTCTTCCCTCATCCTTGCACCTCCCAATAGATCTGTTTCTTTTACAATACGTTTTTTTAACATCCTAGGGTTGAATTCTAATTTTTTGTCTGTGGTAGTAGTAGTTTTGCATGATGCATTTCACACCTCCAGGATTGTGTATATAATCCAGTTTGCGAATATTTCAGAAGCTTCATGTCACATGTCTATCCTCGACTACAATGAGTAGGCAGTGCAAAAACGGGGGGACTCTTGGTAGCCTAATCAGTGCAGGTTCGCCACTGGTCTGGCATGCCCTGCCCTAAGCTATTTTGCTGGGCAGCCAGATGAATGAAGAGGACTACATTAGTGTGGTGGAAATCAAGCTGGCAGTGAAACAAACTAAAGGTAATAATTCACTTTGACAAGATCAAGTTCCAATTGAGGTGATAAGAGCAAGAAGAAGACCTGCTCTGTTATTCCTTCAATGTCTCTTCAATGCAGTGCATGAAGCGGGTGTGGTACCAGGGGAATGAAACCATTCAGAGATATGTCCTATATTTTGAATAAAGGTGATCCAATGCAATGCAGTAAATACCAAGGTATATCGCTTATAGGTCACGTTGGGCAAGTGTATGAGCATATCCTGGAAAACAGATTAAGGGCACATGTAGAGGAGGTGTTGGAGAAGGAACAGCGTGAGTTCATATCAGGTAACAGAATTTCGGATTAGACCCTAAGACACTTAATTAGGTAGGCACTACCAACTACACCACCGAATGTCTAAAAGAAGAAGTCAAACTCTTAGCTAACGGCTAAGCTAGGGAATGAACGCATTCTTATGAATGCACAATACTACTCTCAAAGCAAAGCATGAAACAAATTTTACCCCTGACCAGGATTCGAACCTAAGACCCATAAATAGTGTATCAAGGCACTACCAACTACACCACCGAATGCTTAAAAGAAAAAGCCAACCTCTCATCTAATTGCTGAGCTAGGGACTAAACACATTCTTCTAAATGCTTTCTACTACTCTCAAATCCCTATTAGTCAATCGAGAGTAAGAGGCGAAATTATTAAAAAGGACAGGAGGGAAAAAAAGGAGACAATTTTGATACCATATTATACTGCAAACTGTTTATTGTTTACGTCATGACCGACATGATAACAGTACTAGAAACTAAATTAAAAATTTCAAAAGTAATACTAGAAATTGACTCACTTTTGCATGTACAAAATTAAATTTACTCTAGATACATGAATATAAACAAAGTAAGCAAATTAACCACTCAAACTTTATATATATATATATATATATATATATATATATATATATATATATATATATATATATATATATATATATATATATATAT
>JAXCGZ010021373.1:32500-45000 GCA_037179515.1 Halocaridina rubra
TATATATATATATATATATATATATATATATAACAACAACAGAAAACTTAATATGTGAAATTTAGGTAAATGACATATGTACATTTAACATTCTCCCCACCTCAGGAGGACATATAGCTACTCCTATACTAACAAAAATAAGGAATGACTTATTACATACAGAAAACCAATCAAAAGTCCAATTTTATGGGAGCCTTTACTTCTCGATCCCTACATGTAAAATATAAGACAGGTAGATAGAGGTAATAAAACATTATGTTCATTCTTAACAACACAGATTTTAGTATAATCAAAGGATGTGTTATTTTCACAAATATCAATGTTAGCATCTTTCTGTATGAGTATTAATAATTCCCTCAGAAGAAGTTTAACAATGACATTTCTGATAATACCATCTCTACCTAAAACCAAGTCTACATTAACACCAAGAGGCCTGGTTAATCAAGGAACATTATCTCCTTTGATTAACACAACAGAGTCCTTCTTTACAATTCACATCTGTACAAAGCCTCTAACAGTACAAGACAAACTTCTGATAGTCTGTACTCAAAATTTCCAGTATTTATCCAACTGCTTCTGACGGACAGCTTCTCGCATACACATGTGTATAGAAGATACACAAGAAGGATAGTCTGCAACAATTTCAAGCCGAAATCCAGCAGTTACATGTGAAGGAGTGAATGGATTTGACACATCAGGTTCTTCACCTGAAAAGGTTAAAGGTCTTGAATTAATACAAGCTTCCCCTTCATGAAGAGTAGTTTCTGCTTCACATCTTAACAAATATATGACACTGCCTTGATATGTCCAGTTGATTGGGAATAGTGGGGCAAAGACATCACATGGTGAATGCCCCTACATTCCATGAAGTTACGGAAGTCAGCATTGTTAAACGGTGGTCCTCCATCAGTCCTGAGGCGAAGGGGAATACCAACTTCTCGGAAGTATCTGCAAAACATCCTGGTGACTCTTGAAGTCATCGTGTTGGGTCTGCAAGATACGACCGCAGGCCAGCCTGACAATCTGTTTGCAATTATCAGGAATGATATCCCTGCAACCTAGAATAAATCAGCAGAAACAGATTCAAACAGCCTTGTAGTGTGGACGTCAGATTGGAGGGGCTCCAATTGCCAGCTAGGCTGGAGTACCTGGCATGATTCGCATGCAGCAACAGTGTTCTTGAAATCTAAGTCAATGCCTGGCCAAAACAAAGTCTACCTATCTTGACACTTCATCACTTCTACCCTGTGGTGGCTGTCATGAGGGTAGGCAAGTATGTGACAACGGAAGGCAGCAGGAACAACGAGCTGCTGACCATACTGAACCAGCTCCCCGTCAATGTAGAGACTTTCCCATATCTTCCAGTACGGGAGGATGGAGCTGTGTAGGTCAAACTGGTTTGAAGGGAATCCAAAAGATACACAGGTGAGAAGATGTCCATAGACAGGGTCCACTCTTGCCGCAGCTTGGAGCTCCTGAAGGGTCATGTCGGATTCCATAGGAGGTGATGATTGTCCACTGTGGTGATGGCGTAACAGCTAATGATGCATTGTACATCACGTTCAGTCTTGTCTTCAGGGGTGGTCTGGCTAACTGGGGCTCTGGAGAGTGCATCAGGGGTACAGACCAGCTTTCCGGCTCTCCACTCAACCATAAATTTGTGGGGTGAGACCTTCTCCTTCAGTCTTTGGAGACGGGAATTCTCAACTGCATCAAGGGAGTAAGAATTGAGAATAGGGATCAGTGGACAGTGATCAGTCATGAGGGTGAAGTGGGGCAGATCACACAGGTACAGTCTGCACTTGGATGTGCACCTGGTGACAGCTAACAGTTCTAGTTTGATGGTGGCGTATCTGTCAGGATGCAAGAGCTACACTGAACCAGACGTATTTGTCCATGGCCATGGTCCTGAATGAGGGCATAATAATCCCATAGAGATGTGAGGCAGCCATTTGAAGTACAACAGGCAAGGCTGGGTCAAAGGGTGCCAGGACAGGTGGTGAGAGCAGAGCTTCCTTGATGCATTTGAAAGACTTGTCAAGCTCTGGATTCCAGATGAATGAATGTTTGGGACTCATTAGAGGACGAAGAGGTTGGGCTGTAGCTGCAATTTCCGAGGTGAATTCTGCCAGTTGATTCACCGAGCCCATGAAGGAACGCAGATAAGCCAGGTTAGCAGGCTTGGGAGAGTCGCAGATGGGTCTAAGCTTATCCGCATCTCCGGAGATGCGGTCTCTACTGAGACTGTAGTCACAGAAGTTGACACAGGGGGCAGCCACATTGAACTCGTGTTTGTTAAAGGTGATGCCATGCTCGCAGCACCTGGTCAGCATCTGGTGAATCCTCCACAGGTGTGCAGGAAAGTCCTTGTCAAACAGGAGGATATCATCCGTGACCTTGATGTAGTTCGCAATACTCTGCAGAGCCATGGTCACCTAGGAGAAAGAAGACATCGCCGGTGGCTGTGAAGCCCATGATGCAATGAAAGTGATGAGGTGGCAGTCCTCCATGGCAAGTTCCATCTGCCAGTAGTCGTGTAAGGTGTCTGCGGTGGTGAAGAACTTGGCAGATGGTGTGACACTGCGAATGGCAGAGAACGGCATAGGAGAGGAATGTGCAGGGTAGAAACTTGACTGTTCAACTTAGTAGTCCAATGTGATCCGAGCACCATTAGATGTAGCCACCAGGACCATAGGGTGGCACTATTCAGAGGGCTGAGAGGGCTGATCACCCTTGCATAACCATCGAGTCAAGCTCTTCCTTCATCTGACTCTGAATGGCAAAAGCGATCGGCCAAGGCATGTGAATGATGAAGGGAACAGCATCATCTCTTAGGTGAATCTTCATGGGGTGATTGATCATCTTCTTAAGTGGAGCTGCCTGGAGGTCCACCTTTGATACTCTGAACTTGTGGAGAAAGAAGTCCCGTGCAGCAGGGGGTGATGCTGTTGCAGGAAGGGGGAGCTCAGTGCATCTGTTGACATGTATAATGGCCAGGATGGGCTTGGGGAAGTCAGGCTAAATAATGGCCAATTCCTGACAGTGGCCAAAGGAGAGGAGGGGTGTCTGAATACTTTCATTTACCTGAATATTGGCAATGCAGGACTTGTTAACAAGCTTTTGGGTAACCTAAAACAATCCCAGAGCAGGAGACATCTGAGATCCATCAGTGGTGAGTGTAGCTGTAGCAGGTAGAGGCTGGAGACTGGTCTTAGGAATCTGCAACAGCTTGAGGTGGTGGGCATCAATTACGGTGACATCAGCCCTTGTGTCTGGTGACATCTGGAGTCTCAAAGTCCTGTCGTCATGGAGGAGATGTTCAGTATATAAGCTGGGGAGACACGTTGGTGAAACCAGAACTTATGTGACAACAGTTGCCGTGTTTCTTGCTGGGAGAAGGGAATACTCTACCGAAACCTGAAAAGGTGCCCTGAATATTATCCTTTTTTTGCAACATCTGTCATAGTGGCCAATCTTGTTGCAATTGCAGTGTTGCACATCCTTGGCTGGTCATAAAGGGGTCTTGGGCCATTGACCCTTACAGCCACAGTTGGTACAGGTACCATCAGCTTCAGGGCCCCTTCCTGGGCCGTGTTGGTGATTGCAGGACTGGTATGAATAACTGGAGGGGGACTGTGTTGGTGGAATATACTGAGAAGAGGAGGCCATCTTCTGCCGTTGATGTTCCTTTTTGTGCGCAGAAGCCGCACGTAGTTGATTGGGCTAGGTGTGAATATCTGAAGCAGTTGCACGAGTAGCTTCAGATAACCTATAGCATATGACGAATGCGTGGAGGGATGCAGAGACGACATGAGAGATAAGGAGCTGTACAAGGTTCTACTCTTGGGATCCCATCATGATCACCATTTTCAATTTTGTCTCGGCACACGTAATGTGATTGCCGGAACACAGGTCTATCTCTTCAGCCATATTTCTGAGGTAGCCACAAAAGCCGCTGAAGGACTCACCATCAGACTGTTTGCAGAAAAGTATGTCACAACATCAAATGGCTTCATTCCTGAGGTCCTTGAAGTGACCTTGCAAACAGTCGATATTTTGTCCAAGGTGAAGGAAGTGTCTGAATGGATGCCAAGTGTGTGCTCCAGAACTTTTTGTAAGTTAAGGGAGATGCACTTGCGAAGCTGTGTGACGTGTTTCTCTCTTGACATTTTCTGAAGTTCTGTAATGACAGCAAAGTCATGCCACCTCCGATGCCACTGGTGGAAGCGTGAAACGTTGAATTAGCTTGCAAAATGGGTGGGCTCTGTGGCACTGCTTTGCTTGGAGGAAGAAGAGTAGCCATGGGTGTAGGCGTGAAAACAGGTGTGGCAAATGGATGAACAGGATGGCTGTGGGTTGCAGGGAGAGTCCCAGGAGGAATTGCAGGAGTTACTAGTGTATCCTGGGAATTGACACTAACAGACAAATCCCTTGGGGTTGTAGGGTGGTTAGGTACAGCTTGTGTGGACGAGCCAGCTATTGATTGGAAGTTGTACCATTCCACATGTGTGACATTGTCTGTAGGGATGCCATAAATCTTTCATTTTCCTCCTGGCATCGTAAGTTGTTAGCCTTCCTACAAAGCTTATCCTAGTAAAGTCGACGTTGCTCAGACTCTTGCAGAAGCTTCAGAAATTGACAAGTATCACTGCCATTATCCCGTGTGGCCGTAACATTGGGTATTAGCAGTGGCGGGAGTGAGTATACGGCAGCCTCCGCCTCAATATGAGTCATTTTATCCTCATATTCCTCACATAAAGTGATGAGAAAGGGAAAGAAGATGTGGTTTTCGTCCAGGGCATGTGGGGGAAACTATGGAACAGGCAGAAGAAGGAGAATCAGCCATTGCGCAGCAGAGACTGGTAGGTAAGGCTCAGAGAGAGTAATATCCAAAAATGTAAAACAGCTTCTTGGATAAAAAGTAATGAAATGAGTAAACAGTGCATGAGTAAGGCACAAAAAAGCCACGAAACGCCACTGGTGGGTATGCACTGTGCTTACTCACTATACTACGCTCATTGAGCACTATACACTACACTAAAACGTCTTGTACTGCACGTTAATCCAAAAGCGAAGCGTTGCGGGGGGAGTTCAATAACCTGTATGAGTAGGCTGATTGCACAAAGTTCATTTCTCTTATAAAGCAAAAAGAACCTGAAAAATACTCACTGTGCCATGTTTAGGCTGAGTAAACAAAGTTCCTCTCTCACTTATCAGAGGAAAACTGAAGGTAAAAGAACAGGTTTTAAGGCTAAAGAGAGCGGATGGAAGCATCACTGAGACGGATGAAGAGATCTGCAAAGAATTGAACAAGGAGTTTCAGTCAGTATTTACAGTAGAAAATACCCCACCCCCTCAGATTGCAGTGATAGAAGCTCAAGGGCCGGTATTAGAGAACATCAACCTTACAGCCACAGAGGTATGCAAAGCGCTGATGGATTTAAATGTTCATAAAGCTACAGGTCCTGATGACATATCCCCTCATGTGCTTAAAAAATGCGCAAACACAATATCAGTGGCACTAAGTATCATATTTAAGGAGTCACTGGAGTTGGGGGAGATTCCAAGATGCTGGAAACAAGCAAATGTGATACCTATCTTCAAAAAGGGAAGGAGGGATATGGCTCTGAGCTATAGACCAGTTTCCTTGACCAGCATAGTTTGCAAAGTTATGGAGAAACTACTAAGGAAACATATCTCTCTTCACTTGGAATCCTTCAACTTTTTGTCAGTGAGGCAACATGGCTTCAGAGAAGGTAGGTCAACAGTAACAAACTTATTAGAATTTTATGATGAGGTAAGCCAAATCTTACAGGAAAGAGAGGGCTGGGCAGATTGCATATTCCTAGACTTCCAGAAAGCGTTTGACACTGTTCCACATGGGAGACTTATTAGGAAGCTGCAATCAATGGCTAGAATAGGTGGAAATGTTTTGGAATGGATAAAAACTTACTTAGAAGGAAGGGAACAGAGGGTTAGAGTAAGACACTCAGTGTCTGAATGGAGAAGAGTTAGTAGTGGAGTTCCACAGGGTTCAGTTTTAGGGCCACTTTTGTTCTTTGTATATGTAAATGACCTACCAGAGTCTGTAAATTCATTCATGAAAAGTTCAAAGACATGCCACGAAACTGGTGCCAGAAATACGCAATCTCAGTTATGATGAGAGGCTGAGGGAATTAGACTTACCATCACTCGAAGCTAGAAGAGTGAGGGGGGGATATGGTGACAGTCTTTAAATTCCTTCATGGTTATGATAGAGTGGATAGGGATCGATATTTTGATATGGCTGGCTCTAGAACTAGAGGTCATAGTTTGAAGCTTCATAAGAAAACTTCTTTGCAGGATGTAAGGAAATACTTTTTCAGTGTAAGAGTAGTTGATAATTGGAATTCGCTAATCGAGGAGGTAGTTAATGCTATCTCAATCCATAGTTTTAAGGACAGGTATGATAAGTATCACTAAGTCTAAAATGAACCGATCAGGAGACGGGAAGATACGAGCTTTGGGCTCTTTCCCGTAAACACAATTAGGTAATCACAATTAGGTAATCACACACACACAGGGTTCAGTTTTAGGGCCACTTTTGTTCCTTGTATATATAAATGACCTACCAGAGTCTGTAAATTCATTCATGAATATGTTTGCAGATGATGCAAAGATTGTGAAGAAAGTAGGAAACGAAAACAATGGTAGAAAACTTCAGGAAGGTCTAAATAGTCTGTATGAGTGGTCAGAAAAGTGGCTAATGAAATTCAATACTTCAAAATGTAAGGTAATGACAATGGGTACAAGTGCAAGAAGGCCCAAGCATGACTACTCGGTGGCTGGAGTACAACTTCAAAAGACAGAAAATGAGAGAGATCTAGGAGTAAACATAATGGCAGATTTGTCTCCAGAAATACATATAAATGGCATAGTAAGGGCAACATATGCATTCTTATCAAATGTAATGGTAGCTTTCAAGCACAGAAATATTTATGTAACCTATGTGAGGCCAAAGCTCGAATATGCACCCCCCTTTTGGAATCCACTCTTGAAAAAGCACATATCTAAGCTTGAAAAACTTCAAAGACATGCCACGAAACTAGTACCAGAAATACGCAATCTCAGTTATGATGAGAGGCTGAGGGAATTAGACTTACCATCACTCGAAGCTAGAAGATTGAGGGGGATATGGTAACAGTCTTTAAATTCCTTCATGGTTATGATAGAGTGGATAGGGATCGATATTTTGATATGGCTGGCTCTAAAACTAGACGTCATAGTTTGAAGCTTCGTAAGAAAATTTCTTTGCAGGATGTAAGAGTAAGAGTAGTTGATAATTGGAATTCGCTAAGCGAGGAGATAGTTAATGCTATCTCAGTCCATAGTTTTAAGGACAGGTATGATAAGTATCACTAAGTAGAAAATGGAACCGACCAGGAGACGGGAAGATACGAGCTTTGGTCTCTTTCCCGTAAACACAATTAGGTAATCACAACTTGGTAATCACAGGAAAATCAAATCCACTGATCAAACAGGCACTTGATAAAGAGAAGACAGTGGTAATCTCTGGCATATGCGAATCCCAGAAGCCAACATGGCAGGGTGAGACTTGAAGAAAATAAATCTAGGGTTGTAGACCTGATAAGAAAGCTTGAAGTAGTTTCTGGTCCTGAGGATATTGTAAACATTCACCAACTAGGCAAATATTCGAGGGAAGGAAAGCCGACACCAACAAAAGTAACCTTTGAGAGAGGGGAAACATGTAGGGATATACTGTTGAGAAAAAAAGTCTAAAAGACCTTCAAGTCTTCAAAGAAGTGTTCATTAGATGATACAGAACACAGGAGGAGATGGGAAAAATCAAAAACTTGTTGCAAGAGGCAAGAAGGTTAAATGAGAAAGAAATGAAGAGGAGAAGAAAAATTTTCATTTCAGAGTTCTTCCAGACAAGGGGGAGATAAAGAAGACAAAAAAGATATTGACAGAAGATCAGGGGATGGGGCCTCATTAATATTGTTATACACAAATGCTGATGGATTAGCTGGTAAGGCAGTAGAATTAAAACATAGAATTCACAACAGTAAGGCAGATATAGTAGCAATTACAGAGACTAAGTTGAGTGAGGACATAAACAGTGTCACAGTTTTTCCTATGAGCTTCAGAATATTAAGGGTTGAAAGATCTGAGAGGACTGTTGGAGGGATAGCACTGCTCATAAGTGAAAGGATCCAAGTTGATGAAATAAACTTAGCTATAGAAAGTGAGTTCAAGGAATTTCTTGTTGCTCGCATAAATTCTGGGTCGGAGAGTATTATAATAACTGTTGTATATAACCCACCAAGGAGCCAGAATAGGCTAGAAGTTTATGAGGAAAGTCATATTGGTACTATTGAAGTCATAAACTCAGTTATTAACATGGCACGGGAGAGAAAATGTAGGATTTTGATTATGGGATATTTTATTCATAAAGAGATAGATTGGATAAATCTTGACCAACACAGTGGTGAGGACTCATTCGGGGCAAGATTCCTAGATTGAGAACAAGGGAATTTCCTACACCAACATGTACTGGAACCAACGAGGGCCAGGGGTGGTGATAGGCCATCACTACTTGATCTAGTATTCACAGATAATGTGTTGGATATTGAAAAAATTGAGTATGAACCACCAATTGGAAAGAGTGACCACTGTGTGTTGTTGATGGAGTATATAATTGATGATATTCTGCCTGAGAATAGAGGCACTGAGGACATGGGAGGAACTATCCGAAAGTAGATTACATCAATATGAATGAGATTTTGCAGTTATTGGCTGGAGAACCTTATTTTACATCAAACCTTTACAAGAAATGTATGACATCTTTTGTGAGAAATATGGAAAGATAGTGGATTGCTGAATACCTTACACCAAATTAGGTGTAATTCATGCCAGAGAGAAATGGTTCGATAATGAGTGTAAAAGAGCTAAGAAGTGGAGAGACAAATGCTGGAAAAGGTATAGGAGGAGAAAAAACATAAATGCCTGGCAAACCTACAAAAGAGCAAGAAATGACTACCTAAGTAAAAGAAGAGAGGCAGAGAGAGACTGTGAAAGAGACATCATCCGGAAGGCTAAAGACATAGCTTTATCAGAGGAAAACTGAAGGTAAAAGAACAGGTTTTAAGGATAAAGAGAGAAGATGGAAGCATCACTGAGACGGATGAAGAGATCTGCAAAGAATTGAGCAAGAAGTTTCAGTCAGTATTTACAGTAGAAAATACCCCACCCCTTCAGATAGCAGAGATAAAAGCTCAAGGGCCGGTATTAGAGAACATCAACCTTAGAGCCACAGAGGTATGCAAAGCGCTGATGGAGTTAGATGATAATAAAGAAACAGGTCCTGATGACATATCCCATCATGTACTTAAAAAATTAACAAACTCAATATCAATGGCACTAAGTATCATATGGAGTCAGGGGAGATTCCAAGATGCTGGAAACAAGCAAATGTGATACCTATCTTCAAAAGGGGAAGGAGGGATACGGCTCTGAACTATACACCAGTTTCCCTGACATGCATAGTTTGCAAAAGTTATGGAGAAACTACTAAGGAAACATATCTCTCTTCACTTGGAATCCTTCAACTTTCTGTCAGTGAGGCAACATGGCTTCAGAGAAGGTAGATCAGTAGTAACAAACTTATTAGAATTTTATGATGAGGTAAGCCGAATCTTACAGGAAAGAGAGGGCTGGCCAGATTGCATATTCCTAGACTTACAGAAAGTGTTTGACACTGTTCCACATGGGAGACTTATTAGGAAGCTGCAATCAATGGCTAGAATAGGTGGAAATGTCTTGAAATGGATAAATACTTACTTAGAAAAAAAAGAACAGAGGGTTAGAGTAAGACACTCAGTGTCTGAATGGAGATAAATTAGTAGTGGAGTTCCACAGGGATCAGTTTTAGGGCCACTTTTGTTCCTTGTATATGTAAATGACCAACCAGAATCTGTAAATGCATTCATGAATATGTTTACATATGATGCAAAGATTGTGAAGAAAGTAGGAAATGAGAACAATGGTAGAAAACTTCAGGAAGATCTAAATAGTCTGCACGAGTGGTCAGAAAAGTGGCTAATGAAATTCAATACTTCAAAATGTAAGGTAATGAGAATGGGTACAAATGCAAGAAAGCACAAGCTTGACTACTCAGTGGCTGGAGTGCAATTTCAAGAGACAGAAAATGAGAGATATCTAGGAGTAAACATAATAGCGGATTTTCTCCAGAAATACATATAAATGGCATAGTAAGGGCAGCATATGAATTCTTATCAAATGTAAGGGTAGCCTTCAGGCACATGGACAAGGAAATGTTCAGAAATATTTATGTAACCTATGTGAGGCCAAAACTCGAATATAAAGAGCCCTTTTGGAATCTGCACTTGAAAATGCACATAGCTAAGCTTGAAAAAGTTCAAAGACATGCCACGAAACTGGTGCCAGAAATACGAAATCTGAGAGGCTGAGAGAATTAGACTTACCATCACTCGAAGCTAGAAGATTGAGGGGGATATGGTGACAGTCTTTAAATTCCTTCATGATTATGATAGAGTGGATAGGGATCGATATTTTGATATGGCAGGCTTTAGAACTAGAGGCCATAGCTTGAAGCTTCGTAAGAAAATTTCTTTGCAGGATATAAAGAAATACTTTTTCAGTGTAAGAGTAGTTGATAATTGGAATTCGCTAAGCGATTAGGTAGTCAGTGCTCTCTCAATCCATAGTTTTATGGACTGGTATGATAAGTATCACTAAGTAGAAAATGGAACCGATCACTAGACGGGAAGATACGAGCTTTTGGCTCTTTCCCGTGAACACAATTAGGTCATCACAATTAGGTAATCACACATACACACACAAAAGGAACAAATATAAGCTAGAAGGTTATGAGGAAAGTCATATAGGTACTATTGAAGTCATAAACTCAATTGTTAACATTGCATGGGAGAGAAAATAAATTATTTTGATTATAGGAGATTTTAATCATAGAGAGAGAGATCGGATAAATCTTGACACACGCAGTGGTGAGGACTCATTCTGGGCAAGATTCCTAGATTGCGTACTAGGGAATTTTCGACACCAACATGTACAGGAACCAACGAGAGCCAAGGTTGGGAATGAGACATAACTATTTGATATAGTATTCAAAGATAGCATGTTTGATATTGAATAATATGAGTATGAACCACCAATTGGAGAGAGTGATCACTGTGTGTTGTTGATGGAGTATATCATTGAAGATGTTCAGCCTGAGAGTAGAGGCACTGAGGACACCAGGAGGCTCTATCCTAAAGGAGATTACGTCAAAATGAATGACCTTTTTGCAGTTATTGACTGGATAACCTTATATTACAACAAATCTGTACAAGGAATGTGCGACATCTTTTGTGAGAAATATGGGAAGATATTAGATTGTTGCATACTTGTCACCAAAGTAGGTGTAATTCACGCCAGAGAGAAATGGTCCTATACTGAGTGTAAAAGAAAATATCTAGGAGGAGAAAAAACATAAATGCCTGGCAAACCTATGAAAGAGCAAGAAATGATTACCTAAGTTAAACAAGAGAGGCAAAGAGAGACTAAGAAAAAGACATCACCAGGAAAGCTAAAGAAAATCCCAAACTTTTCCACAGCTTTATCATAGGAAAGCTGAAGGTAAAATAACAGATTATAACGCTTAAGAGAGCGGGTGAAAGCATCACTGGAGGGATAAAGAGATCTGCAAAGAATTGATCAAGGAGTTTCAGTCAGTATTTACAATAGAAAATACCCCACCCCCTCAGATTGCTTTTTGTTGTTCTTGGATGTTCACACTTGAGGGTGAGCGGACCATCCACTTGTGGCCCGCAGGTGGGGCCTCAGATTGCAGAGATGGAATCTCATGGGCCGGAATTAGAGAACACCATCTTTTCAGCCTCAGAGGAATGCAATGTGCTGATGGAGTTAGATGTCCATAAAACCGCAGGTCCAGATGATATATCCCCTCAGGCACTTAAAAAATGCTCAAATTCAATATCAGCGACACTACATATCATATTTAAAAAGTCGTTGGAGTCAGGAGAGATTCCAAGATGCTGAAAACAAGTAAACGTGATACTTATCCTCAATATGGGAATGGGAGATACGGCTCTAAACAATAGACATGTTTTCTTGACCAACATAGGTTGCAAAGTTATGCAGAAACTATTAATGAAACATATCTCTCTTCACTTGGAATCCTTCAACCTTTTATCAGTGAGAAAACATGGCTTCAGAGAAGGTATATCAATAGTAACTAACTTATTTGAATTATATGATGAGGAAAGCCAAATCTTACAGGAAAGAGAAAGCTGGGCAGAAAATATGTATATATATATATATATATATATATATATATATATATATATATATATATATATATATATATATATATATATATATATATATATATATACACACATATATATATATGTATAAATATATATATGTATATATAT
>JAXCGZ010021374.1:0-2500 GCA_037179515.1 Halocaridina rubra
CCAGCACAGCCACAAACAGCACCAACAACGACACCACCACCAACACCGCTACCACTAACACCACCAGCACAAAGAACACCACCACTCTCCATTGTACTAAGTTTGGTCAAGATTGGAGCTACTGGAAGCACGTCCTCACTGGATGAACCCAGGAACTAAACTGAACCCAGTCAGTCATACCCATTCTCTCTTGCACTCATATCACTTCAAAACACTCACCCTCTTTCTCTCTGTGTAATTTCCCCCCCCTTTCCCTCACTCTGAAGGAGTGCATGGGTGAAATCTCAGTTGGGCCCCGTGGTCACATGACTGCGTCACCAGTTCTGGGTCCCCCCTCTACTCCCACTAGGGTGAGTTAATGCTACACAACAACTTTCTTTCCTCCAACACTGAGGGTATGAACTTGTTGGCGGTCTCTCGAGGCATATCCCTCACGGCTATCAGACCCCCTTCTTTCTCCCCTTTAAGCTACGTTAGGGTTACACTAAAAAATCCCCCCTACTCAAGCACAACACAAATTCACTCGATTCTACTCTTACTGCCTGCATAGCGTGAAAATAAAATCTCATATCTAAATAACATCACAAAACCTTCCTATTCTTTAAAAAGACATACTACACACGTATTTTAATATCAATTTCTTCACTAAAATGACATTAGAAGAATGATCTGTCATTTCTGTCTTTCTCTCGCCAAAATATTACACCCGCGAAAAAAAAGGAAAAGAAAAGAAAGGGACCTTGAAAACAGGTGCAAGGATATTCTCACTCGATTTCTTACACTTTAAGAGATTAATATAAAAATTATTTTACGTGTACATTAAACCTTCTCAATTAAAATCAATACATTTGCCTTCTTAAAAATCACTTATGCATTAATACAATTAAACTGAACTCTCTTCAAACACAATTTTGTTAAATTATTCAAATAATAGCAAAAATGGAGTTTATTACTGCTCATAGTTATTAGTGCAAATTATCCATGTTAGTAATGGGTACAGAAATTCTACTTTTATTAACTTACTAGGAGCCACACCCCTCATAGGTGGGTTGGCTGAGTCAAAGCATCTCTACAAAGTAAAATGGTGGCATCCGCCGACCTCAATTTCTTTTCATAATTGTCCCATTACTTACTGGATACAGATCACAAGTACTTAGCTATTTTGAGAGACTGATTGAAGAAGAATATCATGGCAAAAGGATATGGAGGAGAGGGTTCTTCTTTCTTCTGGGCGCAGGAGATTCCCACCAACTTCTCCATCTCTCTCGTAAAATCAACGAATCCCCATCTTCTTGGTTGGATCCGGCAACATATGCTCCTTGTAAGAAGCTTTTTCACTCAAAACCCTGGTCACACTTCGGCTCACTGTGACGGTGGCATCCATGAAGGCGGTCGTTGTCCTTTTACTGCTGGGGGCCTTGCCAACACGGGGGCAGGGGAGAGTGACTGGATCTAGTAATATGATACTGTCGGTGTGGGGGAGCTGAGAGTTTCTCTCTCTGGACATCACTGTCTCGCTGCTCGTAAGCATCTAGAAGTTTCTTCATCACTCGAATATTTCTTCCATAGATGCTATATATTTTTTCCTTTGTATTTTTAATTCTTCTTTCTCTTCGTTGAGGTATTGGTGTGGATTGATCCCGAGTTGTTCACCAATGTGGTGTGGACATTATTCCACCGACTGTCACCAATGAGGTGGGATTTTCATCCCAATATTTTACATCAATAAATGTGGTGTTATTCTTTTGGTAGCGTGGTTGGTGATAACAGATAAGCATCTTCTTTTGGTGTGTTTATTTCTAGATTAACGATTAATTCTTCAAAGCTCCTATTCCTACAGTTCCTGTCACAAACGATTCCAGATTCCCGCCCACAAGGGGGAGACTGTTAAGCTGTGGACGTGACGTCTGCTCCAGACAAGACATGATCTCTCACTGACTTGGCTCTCTTGTGCTACTCAATGCGATCGGTGGGTATCGAGCATGTCACTGCCACCCGGCACTTGTAGGCATCTCTGAAATGCCTTGTGAGGCTAAAAGCATCTACAATTTCCTTACGACATATATATATATATATATATATATATATATATATATATATATATATATATATATATATATATATATATATAGAGAGAGAGAGGAGAGAGAGAGAGAGAGAAAAAAAATATATATATATATTTTGTAAGTAGTAGGTTGGCTCATGGCACCAGCTGCCCGTTGCTATACTACAGGTGAAGCTTTTTGAACTTAAATAGGTCTGTCCAGGACAGTTCGATGTTAAGTCTTCCTTCAGGTACGGTTCTTTTTCTATGCCTACAGCTACACTGAATATTCTTGGATATTCATTACACATCTTTTATTATCCTTTCGCATATGACAAGTCATTACACTCTCCATCTCTGTTACTCTTTACTTTATGACTCAGGGGTGTGCAACCTGCGGCCCAAGGGCCGCATGCGGCCCTCAAAGGCTTTCATTGTGGCCCTCTCTCCTAAAAA
>JAXCGZ010021374.1:10000-17500 GCA_037179515.1 Halocaridina rubra
AATTCTTCCAATGTAAGCATAAGAGAGTACTTCAAGATCAATCCTGTCGATTGTGCTACCCTAATTCTTACCATAAAGAGCTAAGAAACTTTGGCTCTTATGGTCCAGATGGTATACCATTTCAATTCATCAATGATGCTCTACCCATGATTGTATCTTATATTCTAGCTATTATGAACACTTCCATTTTTACTAAAAGGTTTCCTGACTCTTGGGGAAAAAAAATCACATATAATACCTCTGTATAAAAAGGGGGACAGAGAAGATGTGATAAACTATCGTCCCATTTCCTTGTACTCATTTCCTCTAAAATATTAGAAAAAATTGTTGCATGCCAACTTATATCATATTTACAGTCAAATAGACTATTACCTATTAATCAATATGGTTTCAGACCGAAACTCTCGACGGATATTACACTCCTCAAAAGTACAAATAGAATTTACAATAATATTGATATGAAAAAATCTCTCTTCTTGTATTATTAGATTTATCAAAAGCCTTCGACAGTGTAAACCATGAAATTCTTATTAATAAATGTACTAACCTAAATAATAACCCGAGTTGGTTTAGAGGATATCTATCTAATCGCAACAGTCTATATGTCTTAACAACATTATCTCTACTCCATAAAATGTATCATTTGGTGTTTTACAGGGACCAGTACTTGGTCCTATCAACTTCTCTATTTACGTAAATGATCTATCTTTTTTTTTCCTTTCTGACTGTCTAGTCTTACAATATGCAGGTGACCTTCTACTACTCCTTAGTGGTGATATTAATAATCTCCCAGAGCTAATCTTAAGAGCAGAAAACACTCTGTCAAAAATTAAAACCTATTTTCAAAAAATTGGGCTGTTAAGTAACGAAAGTAGAATACAATGCATATTTATAGGCTCAAGGTACCACACAGCACAAATTCCAGAAAACACAAATTTTTTTTTTTTTTTTTTGCGGCAATATCGTTACACCTAGCAAAACAGTAAAAACCCTAGGAATTCACTTTGATAACTACATGTTGTTTGATTCCCATATAGATAAAGTATGCAAAAAGGTTGCAGGAACATTAATGAACTTATCACATATAAAAGACAATTTTGAGACTATTACTCGAATAACGGTTGTTGAATCTCTAGCCCTAAGTCATATTAATTACTGCACAACTGTTTGGGGAGCTACCACTAAGACTCAGATAAACAAAATACAGAAACTCATTAAAGTTGCAGCTCGATTTGACCTGGGAGGAATAAGAATATATGACCACATCACACCAGCTCTCAAAAAACTTGAGTGGCTGCGAGCAGAAAACAAGGTCGCCCATGCTATTTATGTTTTTGTATAAAAATATTTTGAACCATCATTATCATAGTTGGCTATTTAATTTAAAAACAGTCAGGGATATAAGGGGAACCAACACAAAACAGAGTAGTGAGCTCTTTATTCAGAGAACAAATACAGAAGCAGCTTCAAAGATGATAATTCTTAAAGGGCCAACACTCTGGAACACTATTCCAGAGCATAATTCATCCTCCTTCACAGCTTTCAAAGGCAAACTATATAGTTTTCTTTTGGACAAATAGCTGCTGCTTACACATTATTTAAACTTAATGATTTAATGCTATTTCCCTTAACACTAACCACTCTATATGTAAATTGATATGGCCTCCTTTGTTTCCTAAGTTAAGAACTAATTATTCTCATTGTAAGGAATACAAATATGATGATGATGCAAATAATAACGATTCTATATCGAGTATTATTATTACTATATTAATAACATTATTGTAAGCATTTTTTATTGCAGTATTATTATTTTTTAGGAAAGCTATATTTATGTTAACTGTATGTATTACCCTCTTACTTATTAGTTCAATTACATGTCTACTTATAAGTTACTTTTAGTTTTGTAAACGAATAGCCATTGTACAAAAATGGAAATAAGCTTTTGTTTGTTTGTATAACTTATTTTCCTTCAAAGAACGGATCTATCGTCATCACAGGCCTGCCATATCTCTAGGTCCTCAGACTTTCGACTGTTCTTTCAGCCTGTCCTTTTCCTAATGATTATCATTAACTCATCCCTGCCTTGTCTTTAACCTTTTACTTTTTTAATTTTTAATTTTTTTATTTTTTTATTTTTTTATTTTCTTATTTTTTTATTTTTTTTATTTTTTATTATTTTTTATTTTTTTATTTCTTTTATTATTTTTTACTTTATTATTATTATTTTTTTTTTTGTGCTTTTCCCTCCAATCCCTTCCCATCCTTCATCCCCCTCCCATCCTATTCTTACTGATGAGGGCAATATTCTTACCTGTCCCAGTGTCACACTCATAAAAAATTACTAATTATGTTTTAGACACTACAAACCCTGTTATACCAATGCAAACCTAGTATTAAACTCTCTTTTTCAGAAAGTAAAGCAATTATCCAAATTGTTTAATAAGAACATAGAGCCCATACCTCAACGTTTCGCTAGCAACCAATATTTCAAAGGTGTTCCTTTATCTCCAGGTTTCTACCATTCAAGAGCTTGAGATTTACGAGCTAATTAAAGCCACGCCAGAGGTCTACAAACTCTTTCATGCACACTCTGGTGGTAAGTAGACTTACGAGCTAATTAAAGCCGCGCCAGAGGTCTACACCACCAACATGAAGACACTGGAACAGCCTTTGTTGAATATTGGAAGTGAGCGAAGCGGAGGAAAAGCCGAATCCTGAAGACACTGGGAACAGCCTTTGTTGAATATTGGAAGTGATAATACCCATATCTTTCCTTGGCAGGCTTTTGACTTTTTCCTTAACTTAGGGTGGGTTTGTTGCCAGCCATATTCTCTTAAATGTGGCCACGACGAGTGCCATTCTTCTTGCCAAATCAAACCTGCTGCCAGCCCCACAACGTCGCTCTCCGGTAAAGCTGCAGCTGCATCTTTTATATGCGATTCTTTGGCATCTGGATGACAACTTTATAGCGAACTTTTTATAAATATTTCATCAGGCGTTTGGCTGGCTATTTTTAGGTGTTATCTCCTCTCAACAGATACGATGAGCTTGACTCTGTTTCCATTTTACCCTTCTTTACAGGGAAGTCATAGGGCATACATAGCCTTGAATACTTTGATTAGGGCTCTAGTGTTTTAGTCCTTCTTCTTAGGAAAGCCTTAGGCCATACATAGCCTTGAATTCCATAACAGGGCTTTTTTCTTAAAATCCCTTCAAGAAGGACACACTTCTTCTTTATCTGTACTGACCATATTTTGGTTTTGGCAAAATTTTATGGCTGGATGCCTTTCCTGACACCAACCCTCCCCATCTACTTGGGCTTGGGACCGGCACCAAGTTGAGGCTGGCTTGCCCCCTCAGTGGCTGGGTTCAACAAGGACACACTGTTAATCCTATAAGGCCGTAAATATTAAGTAATTTGTTTGTTTTGTTAATTGTTTGTTTGTTTGTTTTGTTGATTGTTTGATTGTTTTGTGCATTAGTCCTTAAAGGACTATCCTCCTCCTTTGACCCCTTCGCAGAATACAAGAGTACAGTCTCCTTTCGTATTATACAAGATTTCCTCTACCTTTCGTAACACACGTAAGAATCCCTTTCATAGTATACAAGAGTTCTTCCTCCTTTCGTAACATACTACTTGATCCCGACGTCTGCGAGAGACTCGGTCACTTTCGTATTAATACAAGAAGGTTTCCTCTTTTGTAATATACAAGAGATCTCAGTGTTAATACAAAGTTTTGGTCCTCTTTCGTAATATACAAGAAGATTTCCTCTTTCGTAAATGCTCCGGGGTCCCAGCTCTCTCCTTGCTCGTGCAACAAAAGTGCTGCTAAAAGTTTCCATCTTCTGAGACCAAAAGATGCCGCCAAAAATGGCGGAAAAAACGCCCATGTTCTGCAAACATCATTAGAGGGTGATACAATAAATTATCCAATTAATACATAATGTGAATAACATGTACTGTCCACTATAGATGGCGCAGAACAGGACGGTATACCTGACATATCTGACGATCGGCTTCGACAAAAATAACCGAAGTCTTTCCTCTATCACCGTCGTCAGACGTCTCGGTTCTTCAACTTCTACTTCCTGTCTTCTGCTTTTGAAGTACTTTGCCAAGCAACCAAAAGTATACATAATTCCTGGCAGACCAATGTGGTAGAACTGGAGCTCCTTCAAATCCAGATCCTCTGGTTCTGGAAGAGACAACTCTGGAATCTTCGTGTCCATCCAAGGCCCTACAAGCGGCATGTATCGTAGAGCAATGGCATATTCACGATATTTCATTGCTGTCTCCAAAAGCACTGCCTCTCTCCTTTTGAAGTCTTCGTATTGTCCAAAACCATCACCTGGTACCAAGAGCCTATAAACGGACCTCAGCCCTAGGTGTTGCTCTGGAACTTCTTCGAAGACGACATCTGGAAGTTTCGGCATGTGATACCGGAGCAGAGGCAGGATTCTCAGGGTTCTCGCAATGAAGTGACCTTCGACGTGTTGGATCTCCTGTTCCACTGCTGTCAGGTAGGCTTCATGCCTTCTAAGTAAGTTTTTATCCATTCCAAGACATTTCCACCTATTCTAGCCATTGATTGCAGCTTCCTAATAAGTCTCCCATGTGGACCAGTGTCAAACGCTTACTGGAAGTCTAGAAATATGCAATCTGCCCAGCCCTCTCTTTCCTGTAAGATTCGGCGCACCTCATCATAAAATTCTAATAAGTTTCTTACTGTTGATCTACCTTCTCTGAAGCCATGTTGCCTCAATGACAAAAAGTTGAAGGATTCCAAGTGAAGAGAGATATGTTTCCTTAGTAGTTTCTCCATAACTTTGCAAACTATGTTGGTCAAGGAAACTGGTCTATAGTTCAGAGCCGTATCCCTCCTTCCCTTTATGAGCATTTAACTCCATCAGTGCTTTGCATACCTCTGTGGCTGAAAGGTTAATGCTCTCTAATACCGGCCCTTGAGCTTCTATCTCTGCAATCTGACGGGGTGAGGTATTTTCTACTGTATATACTGACTGAAACTCCTTGTTCAATTCTTTGCAGATCTCTTCATCTTTCTCAGTGATGCTTCCATCCGCTCTCTTAAGCCTTAAAACCTGCTCTTTTACCTTCAGTTTTCCTCTGATAAAGCTGTGGAAAAGCTTGGGATTTTCTTTAGCCTTCCTGGTGATGTCCATTTCATAGTCTCTCTCTGACTCTCTTCTTTTACTTAGGGAATCGTTTCTTGCTCTTTTGTAGGTTTGCCAGGCATTTATGTTTTTTCTCCTCCTATACCTTTTCCAGCATTTGTCTCTCCACTCCTTAGCTCTTTTGCAGTCATTATTGAACCATTTCTCTCTGGCATGAATTACACCTACTTTGGTGACAGGTATGCAGCAATCTACTATCTTCCCATATTTCTCACAAAAGATGTCATACATTTCTTGTACAGATTTGTTGTAAAATAAGGCTCTCCAGTCAATAACTGCAAAAAGCTCATTCATTTTGATGTAATCTCCTTTCGGAAAGTTCCTCCTCATGTCCTCAGTGCCTCTGCTCTCAGGCAGAATGTCTTCAATGATATACTCCATCAACAACACACAGTGGTCACTCTTTCCAATTGGTGGTTCATACTCAATTTTTTCAATATCCAACACATAATCTGTGAACACTAGATCAAGTAGTGATGGCTCATCCCCACCCCTGGCCCTCGTTGGTTCCATTACATGTTGGTGTAGGAAATTCCCTTGTACGCAATCTAGGAAGCTTGCCCCGAATGAGTCCTCACCACTGTGTGGGTAAAGATTTATCCAATCTATCTCTTTATGATTAAAATCTCCCATAATCAAAATCCTACATTTTCTCTCCCGTGCCATGTTAACAACTGAGTTTATGACTTCAATAGTACCTATATGACTTTCCTCATAAACTTCTAGCCTATTTTGGTTCCTTGGTGGGTTATATACAACAGTTATTATTATGCTCTCTGACCCAGTATTTATGCGAGCAACAAGAAATTCCTTGAACTCACTTTCTATAGCCAAGTTTATTTCTTCAACTTGAATTCTTTCACTTATGAGCAGTGCTATCCCTCCACCAGTCCTCTCAGATCTTTCAAGCCTTAATATTCCGAAGCCCTTAGGAAAACCCGTGACACTGTTTATGTCCTCACTCAACTTAGTCTCTGTAATTGCTACTATATCTGCCTTACTGTTGTGAATCCTATCTTTTAATTCTACTGCCTTACCAGCTAATCCATCAGCATTTGTGTATAACAATCTTAATGAGGCCCCATCCCCTGATATTCTGTCATTATCTTCTTTATCTCCCCTTTGTCTGGAAGAACTCTGAAATGAAAATTTTTCTTCTCTTCTTCATTCCTTTCCTCATTTAACCTTCTTGCCTCTTGCAACAAGTTTTTTATCTTTCCCATCTCTTCCTGTGTTCTGTATTGTCTAATGAACACTTCTTTGAATTCTTGAAGGTCTTTTAGACATTTTTTTCTCAACAATATTTCCCTACATGTTTCCCCTCTCTCAAAGGTTACTTTTGTGTGTGTGAGTGTGTGTGTGTGTGATTACCTAATTGTGATTACCTAATTGTGTTTACGGGATAGAGCCCAAAGCTCGTATCTTCCTGTCTCCTCATCGGTTCCATTTTAGACTTAGTGATACTTATCATACCTGTCCTTAAAACTATGGATTGAGATAGCATTAACTACCTCCTCGCTTAGCCAGTTCCAATTATCAACTACTCTTACACTGAAAAAGTATTTCCTTACATCTTGCAAAGAAGTTTTCTTACGAAGCTTCAAACTATGACCTCTAGTTCTAGAGCCAGCCATATCAAAATATCGATCCCTATCCACTCTATCATAACCATGAAGGAATTTAAAGACTGTCACCATATCCCCCCTCACTCTTCTAGCTTCGAGTGATGGTAAGTCTAATTCCCTCAGCCTCTCATCATAACTGAGATTGCGTATTTCTGGCACCAGTTTCGTGGCATGTCTTTGAACTTTTTCAAGCTTAGCTATGTGCTTTTTCAAGTGCGGATTCCAAAAGGGGGCTGCATATTCGAGTTTTGGCCTCACATAGCTTACATAAATATTTCTGAACATTTCCTTGTCCATGTGCCTGAAGGCTACCCTTACATTTGATAAGAATGCATATGCTGCCCTTACTATGCCATTTATATGTATTTCTGGAGACAAATCTGCCAGTATGTTTACTCCTAGATCTCTCTCATTTTCTGTCTCTTGAAGTTGTACTCCAGCCACCGAGTAGTCAAGCTTGGGCCTTCTTGCACTTGTACCCATTCTCATTACCTTACATTTTGAAGTATTGAATTTCATTAGCCACTTTTCTGACCACTCATGCAGATTATTTAGATCCTCCTGAAGTTCTCTACCATTGTTCTCGTTTTTTACTTTCTTCACAATCTTTGCATCATCTGCAAACGTATTCATGAATGAATTTACAGACTCTGGTAGGTCATTTACATATACAAGGAAC
>JAXCGZ010021374.1:30000-52088 GCA_037179515.1 Halocaridina rubra
GGCAATAACACCGGCCCTAGTATTGAATAACACCTTCTCGAGCTTTAAAAGTGAACAAAAATGGATTATCTATATATTTATGTAAGTGTATGTGTGTATGTATGTATGTATGTATGTAAGCATATATGCATAATAATAATAATAATAATAATAATAATAATAATAATAATAATAATAATAATAATAATAATAATAATAATAATAATAATAATAAAATTTAAAGAAAAAATGATCGAACTTGTGAAAAAAAAATGTAATAAGTCCGATTGCATCGCATTTTTCATATATATATATATATATATATATATATATATATATATATATATATATATATATATATATATATATATATATATATATATATATAGATAGATAGATAGATAGATAGGTAGACAGACGGATAGATAGATATATAATGTTCCGGTTTTACGTCACGGACTCCCTTTTCAACCAAGGGCTAGGACGGTTGCCTTCTTGCGAAGGACTTGTTTTGGTAGATGTAATCGTTACCCTGAGTGCATGCCCTTGCTATACTCAGACCGTGACGGGGCGCGAACCCTCGACCTGACGCCTCAGAGTCGCGGACGCTACCGGTTGAGCCACGGCGACTACCAGAGATAGATATATAATACAATATCCAATATTCTCCTCATAATTTAGGCTTAAGTAACTTAAGCATCCATTGGAAATGATAATATTGATAAATCTCTCTACGGTAGATTACATACAATCGATCGATTCCCGCTTTGCCTACTAATTCTATATTAATGATAATTAGCAAGGACACAGAGGAAGGGAAATATAACGTTTATTTGTATATTAAGCAATCAATCATGTGTGTTTGTATGTGTGTTTTTATTTACCTATATGTATTTATTGAAATGTTAGCAAAATGCAATATATATATATATATATATATATATATATATATATATATATATATATATATATATATATATATACATATATATATATATATATATATATATATATATATATATATATATATATATATACATATATATATATATATATATATATATATATATATATATATATATATATATATATATATATATATATGCATATATATATATATATATATATATATATATATATATATATATATATATATATATACATATATATATATATATATATATATATATATATATATATATATATATATATATATACATATATATATATATATATATATATATATATATATATATATATGTATATATATATATATATATATATATATATATATATATATATATATATATATATATATATATATATATATATATATATATATATATATATATATATATATATATATATATACATACATACATATATATATATATATATATATATATATATATATATATATATATATATATATATATATATATATATATATATATATATATATATATATATATATATATATATATATATATATATATATATATATATATATATACCACCCCCCGGGGAGGGGGTAAGCATTCTTCCTCCGTGTCGTAAAAGTAGACTAAATGGGGTGGAGCGATGGGACTGGGAATTCTCTCCTCTGTATTTACCTCCCACAAAAAGTAAAAGTATTTTCTTTGACTCAGCCACCCCCCTTATAAGGGGAAATATGGCTCTGGTATAAGAATGGATTTATTGAAATGTGCTCTAGGGAAAGAGTTCCATGCGCGTCAATCCCCGTCTGCTTGTCACTTTTCTTTTTTACTCATTAACATTTGCCATATCTATCCTTAAAACTATGAATATATTGATCATTTACTGTTTTGTCACTTAGGGAATTCCAGTTATCAACTAACGTTACATTAAAAATCACTTCCTTACATCCTCCAAAGATGTTTTCTTAGGAGGATTTGATCCGCGATCTCTAGTTCTAGAACACTCAAATCAAAATTTCGCTCTAAATCCAATTTGTCAACGCCAAGAGGGAATTTAAAAATAGTTGTTATATCCTCCGCTTCCTTTTAGCTTCGAGTGATGGTAAGTTTAACACCTTTAGCCTTTTCTCATAATTGGGATTACTTATTTATGTCACCAGCCTTGTATCTTGTCTTTGAACTTTATCCAATATATTTGGAGACAGCACTGATGCCAGAAGAATGCTACATATTCAAGCTTTGGCTTTACATTAGACACGTAAATATATCCTAACATTTCCTTGTCTATGTGCGAGAAAGGCATCCATATGTCGGCTGAGAAGGCACATACAGCACTGTCTTTACTGTGCCATTTATATGCATTTTCGGCGAAAAATCTGCCAATACATTTACCCCTAGACCACTTCCATTCCTGATTCTTGAATTTCTTCTTTGCTATTGAATACCAAAACTAGAGCCTCCTCGCACTCTTTCCCAGGCTCATTACTTTACATTTTGAAATATTTTTGGCACTTGCCTGACCACTCATGTTGACTACTTACTGTATGCCTCCTAAAGTTCTCTACCATTATTTTTGTCTTTTCCTCTCTTCAGTGTTTCCATTGTTTGCAAACAGTCTTAAAATTTTCTTTACAGACTTTGACAAGTCATTTACATACATAAGAAAAAGATATGGCCCTAAAACTGATGACTGTGGAACCACACAACTAACCTTTCTCCAGTCAGACACGACATGTCTTACTATGACCCTCTGTTGCCTTCCTATTAAATATGTTTTTACCCACTCCAAAACATTTCCACCGATTCCTGCCATTACTTCTTGCTTTTATATAAGCTCCCCCATACGGGGCTATATTAAATGTCATCTGGACAACTTTGGATGTAACTGTCTGTTTAGCACTCTCTTTCTTGTAGGATTAGGTTACTTCCATCACAGAATTCTAGTAAATTTGTTAGCGCAGACCTGCCCTCTCTGAAGGCACTTTGTGTCACTGACAAAATGTTGAAGGACTTCAAGTGAAGAAAATTTTTTTTTCAGTAGTTTATCCATAACTCTGCAAACTATGCTATGCAGTGAAAAAAAGACTATAGTTTAGAGATGTGTCTATCCTTCTATTTTTTAAGAAAGGTATCTAATTTTCTTTTTTCAAGCATCTTTGAATCTACCTAGATTCAAGCGGCTTCTCAAAATGAATGTGGGATACTACAGGTATTGGTGAAGCACATTTCTTTATATATATATATATATATATATATATATATATATATATATATATATATATATATATATATATATATATATATATATATATATATTTTTTTTTTTTTTTTTTTTTTTTTAATTAATTAATTTTTTTTTTTTAACCAGGACGGGCAAAATACAAAAAGATAAATCTGCCCTCATAGAGCATGGGCACGAAGAAAACAAAAAGTAAAGAGAAATAGAGATAGAGTGTTTTGACTTGTCAGATGGGAAGGGATAATAAGAGATGTTTAACGAATATCCATTAAAATCCAATGCTGATGTAGGCATAGAAAAAGACCCGTAACTGAAGGAAGACTCTCCTGGGCAGTCCCATTTAAGTCCAAAAGACACTTTCAATTGCAGTATAATCGTATAAGGGAAATATATCATCAGGTAGTTTGGCTTTATGAATATATTCCATCAGCGCTTTACATACCTTAGTAGGTAAAAAGGAAAAAAAAATCGGTAACACTGTCCCATGTCTATCATCCTTACAATATGTGGGGGGTGGCGTATATACTAATGTAAATTCCTTGCAGATCCCTTCATGCCTTTTCCAACTTGTGTGTGCTTACGTAATTGTGCTTAAGGGTGCGCTTGAGTCTGTGTGTGTGTGTGTGTGTGTGTGTTTGTGTGTGTGTGTGTGCGCGCGCGTATGGGAATGGGTGGGTATGATCATGTACCTGTATTTAAAGGAAAAAGGGATAAACTGGAGAAAACGCACCTCAGTGCTGTCAACTCGAGAGGTTACTCCTCATGATTAGCCAACTGGAGATAACCTAACCTAACCTAAACTAACCCAACTTAAACTAACCTAACCTAACCTAAGTTAGCCTAACCTAACGTAACATAAGGTGCTCTATCTCAAGTTGCTTAATTATGAGATGCGTTATCTCCAGTTGGCCAATTGTGAGGTGTGTATTCTCCGGTTGACGGTGCTGAGGTGCGTCATCTCCAGTTTATCCAGAAAAACAGACTAATGCTCTGAACCCCCGTCTACTGGTAATTTATTCAAAACTCTGGATGTATTTAGCAATCGCAACTACCTCGCTAATGAAATTCCATATATTAACAGTTTCTACTCTAAAAAGGATTTCTTACATTCTACCACGACGTTTTGTCACGAAGCTTCAAACAGTTACCTTTAGTCGAAAATTCATCCATATCAAAGTATCTCTCCTCATCAGCACTATCAAAACGTCGAGGAATTATTACCATTTTCCTCCATATTCCATTGGCTTTAAGTGGTAGTAAATCTAGCTCTCATGTCCTTCCTGACAATTGAGATTTCGAATTTCTGGCAACAGATTTTTTAACATCTCATTGCTCTTTCTCCAGCTTGTTAATATATATATATATATATATATATATATATATATATATATATATATATATATATATATATATATATATATATATATATATATATATATATATATATATATATATATATATATATATATATATATATATATATATATATATATATATATATATATATATATATATATATATGTATATATATATCGTTTTTGTTTTTTATTTTTTTTTCAAGGATTCCAGATCAGTCGATTCATATGGTGCATAGTGTAAACCATTTAGATGCAGGTAGAAAAAAGAAAGCAGTATCATTTCAAAAGCGCGGGCCAATATAAGGGAAGGAATTTCCTTTACAGATCCCTCATGCCAAATACAAATAAATTATAAAGTTTACAGTAAAGAGCAGAAACATAAAAAGAATAATTATATTGTCATGGTAAGGTAACATACTGCTAAAAATAGCTTTAAACACTTTTCCTTAAACAGTCATTTCCTATGAAATTTCTTACCTTAATTACGGGTTGTGTGACTAATTTTTTCGACTAGAAGTTTACTCTACTACCACTAAATATTATATCATTTCTTCGGGATCTCGTCAGGGTTTGGTACATCCCAACAAATGTCCTTACCTTGAATACGGACAGTCTACCAGTGTGGAGAGCGTCATGTGATAAAATGTTATAGTGACGCTATAGAGAAAGGTCTCTGCCACTTGTTTAGTGACGTAACATGAAAAGGGAGCCGTGATTGGTCGAGGATTTCTGAGGTGTTGCTGCGCTTAGCCATAGTTCTTCCGTCTCAAACTCTAGGCCAAAAAGGTCCTTTCAAATTTCACTTTCTATGTTTCCCACAATTATTTGGCAACATAAAAAAAAAAAAAAATGAGCTGATAAGGAACTTATTGGGTGACGAAACCATGTTTTTTTTTCTTTCTTTTTTCGCCATATTACTATTGTAATAAGGAATGTTTTCTTCTCTTAATCTTAGCTACGAAAGAATGCATAAAAGGAATGTCATATTATGGACCAATGAATTATTCGTGCACAAATGTGTCCAAAACTTACTAGATAGCTAATCCAGAGCGCTTAGAAATGCAAAAAGAAAACCTGTCTTTAATCTGGGACCTGACATGTAGATGAGTGATGACTTCAAGCGCGATGCATGAACTAAAATATTCATAATAGCTCTTAACGTATTCCAAGACCTTTGGAAGTTTTACCGCAGGTATGTAATATATATGCTTTTAACTTGAGAAAAAATTTCTTTCAAGCTTATATAGTATACTTTTAAAAGTATTCAGCATTAGTTTCACTTACATATTATATATATATATATATATATATATATATATATATATATATATATATATATATGAATCATTTTTACCCCGACCGGGACTTGAACCTGGGAATTATAAGTCCCAGGTTCAAGTTCCGGTCTGGGTAATAATGATTCATGTTTTCACATATGGTAATGTTCTTATTTGATTATATATATATATATATATATATATATATATATATATATATATATATATATATATATATATATATATATATATATATATTATCATTATTATTATTATTAATATTATTATTATTATTATTATTATTATTATTATTATTATTATTATTATTATTATTATTATTATTATTATTATCATTATTATTATTATTATTATCATTATTATTATTATTATTATTATTATTAGTATTATTATTATTATTGTTATCATTATTATTATTATCATTATGATTATTATTATTATCATCATTATTATTCCGATATCGCAGAATACCGGAAGTCAAGAAAGATAATAGGAAAAATAATTAACTTCTTCTTGGGGCATAGAACACTCTACATACACTCGGCAAGTGAAAATGATATACGTACAGCTAATTATTTTCTGTATCATCATATCATTATCCTCATATGCAAAAGGTACGTAGGCTTTTTCATTCTATACTGTAGTTTACATTTAAAGTATGGACTGTATTTCGTAATATACATAGCTCATTCTGAACATCCTGTGTGTTACATACAACATGGAATTTTCCATTATAAGCATGCTATGCGAACCTAAAACTAAGCCCTCGCCTACGGGCCAAGGTAAAACGAGGGAATTTTGCAACCTGTTTCTGGAACATAGCAAAAGGCAATGGTTTGATAGTGTTGATAAAAATGGTGTGCGTTAGTGAAACTGTAAAGAATGATGATAATTAGAGAGATGAAAATGATTCGTTTTTCTCGGGAATCTGTTTTTGTTTTGGTTACGCCCACAATTGTAATCCTGCCGAAAAGAGACCCTATGTAAAAAAAATAGTATATAGATAAAAGAAAGAAAAAAATGCGTTCAAAATATGCAATAATTTAATCCTCTTTCTGAGAAACTTTGATCAGAAAGATGTCATTTTGGGCTGTACCAGAATGTAAACCTGTTCCTTTCTTCTAACTACTACGAATACGGTTTTTACTAAACCAAATAATTTTCTTTAAAGATGTCTAAATGCCTTATAAGGTTAAAACTCTCCGTATCTTCAGTATGGAACTTTTGGAAAAAGCAGTTTTTAGACATTTCTAAGCCTGTTTCAAAAAGTTCTCAATAAACAGAGGTAGAGCTCAGTCTCTCATTACTGGTGTGCGACCCCGCTCAAGAAATCCCCTCAGATCTATAACATTACATCCTTTCCAGTTATGAATATTAGACTCTATCCTGTATCTGATGAAGCAATCACGATATTCTGTGTATTATAGCACATGTAGCTATTTCCTAATAGATGAACTTAGATAAACAAGATAGCATCAGCTGTAAAAAAAAAAAAAATAAATAAATAAATAAATAAAAAAAAAATACACAATGCCAAATGCGACAGTTTTTATGGTTCAATGCTTTTCGCATGGAGATATACCGATCCGAAATACTCTTTCCCCAAAGAAAATACCTTCCAGCATTTAGATTCAGTAGAAAATGAATGAGTTATTACCTTTCCTAATTATTTAAATCCAGCAAAAAAGAAAAGAAATACAGTAACTACCGTTATAAACCAATTAATGCAACGAATTTCTTATCTAAAGATGAGAAGTCTGAGACAATGTGACTGTCTTTTAAAATTATTCTTTAATGATGTAAAAATACTATCAAGTATAAAATTGAATAAATACCAGTTTCATATTGTTACTTTCATAGCTTATTAAGGGGGGTTTGCACGGTCACACGGTTCGTCGAACGCGTTTCGACAGACAAGTGTTTGAAGTGATGTTCGAACGTGTGAACGGGGTATTTGGTTGTCGAACACGTTTGACAAACGTGTTCGACAACCAAATACCTCGTTCACACGTTCGAACATCACTTTAAACACTTGTCTGTCGAACCAAATTCGACGAACCGTTTGACAGTGTAAACCCCCCTTTACAGTGTTTGGTTCCTAACTTCGACACTTTTGAGGGTTGTATATACAGGAAGGTGAATTTATAATGGTTATTACATGTTATGCATTTGTTATTGTTTCGATACTACTTCATGACTTCATTTTACAGAATGTGAATCAAAAATATTGTATGAGAACTGGAACACAACACTGAGGAAGGACAATGGTTCATGGAAAAGAAATCTTTGCATCACTCCAGACCACAACGGTAACTGGACTCTGGGTCTCATCCTGCATCCGAGTAACTCTGTGGCAGAGTACATGGCCAACATAACAATCATCAACTCGGACGTTTCAGTAGTTTCCTTCTCGGGTAAAGTTGGTGAACAAACTATAAACGATGGAATACAGCCCTATCCTCCTCGAGCATATTTCTTGGCAAATGAAACGACAATCTTTGCTTTGAATTTAAGCAAGACTGATTTCTCATTAAACATAAAAAATTACAGTGATGCAACAGAAAACTGGTCAGAAAATTTCAAAAATTTGCAAGAACCTACAAATGTATCCATATGGCTCCATATAGAAGATCGGCATAATGCAGAGAACTTTACCATATCTTGTGATTGCACTACAGACCATCAGACAACCAAGATTGGTAAGACCATCGTATTTCTCACGTATAACAATAATATTAATTTTGAAAAAATAATCATACCAAATACTTTCATTTCAAAATGCTTCAACTTTTTACTTTGATTTCAATACTTTTTAATATATTACTTAACAAAGTATTGTCACAGTTTTTTTTACCTTATAAGTAGCATTTTTTTAAATCTAATAAATATTAATAAAACAAATGACACCAAATACGTGAACGTGAGTAATGCTTCAGTTCGAATTTCTTGCTTCTTATACGTTTTGATGCCTAGTATTAAGTAAATGATGTTGATTATTCACTTTTTCAGATACACACGCAAAAATTATTATTTTTACTCTCTGCTCTATTATCACTGGAATTGCTATTTTGGCTGTAATAGCAGTAATTAGATGTCGGTTTGGTGAATATGAACCTTCGTCTTCACCACCTACGAATAATTTAGCTCTTGTTATTCGTCCTAAAGAAAATGAGGCTACGAATTCCCCGGAGACGTCGCAGAAGGTGCTGAACACCCGTTCCAAAGCAAGAACCCCTTCACAGCTCCGTAACTCACTTTCCTGCAGGTCTCCTATTTTCATGAAAACTGATGAGCCTGGAAGGTTCGAACAAGCCAGAAACAGTTCATCTGAAAGCAGCCAAAATAAATCATATGATAAACCACAGTCACTTGATGAACACATATATGAGAGTCTGACAGATGTAGAGATTTCTTTTACTGAAAACTCAGATTGACATAGCTTGTACAATGAATTCTAACACGCTTATGGATATTCTGCGTAAGTATACTGGTGGTCAAATTCTTTTAGGATTTTACCTTAAGATATAAGAGACTAACTTACTTTCTTAAGAAATTCATGAACAATAAATTGCATGGATAAAGTAGATATAATGTTTACATAAGCTAAGGAATTAAGAATAATTAATATAAATTAATAGATTAATAGATATATAGATAGATAGGTAGATAGTTAGATAGTTAGATAGTTAGATAGATAGATAGATAAATATTTAGGTGGATAGATAGAAAGATAAATATTTAGGTGGATAGATAGATAGATAAATATTTAGGTGGATAGATAGATATATTAATAAATAAATGAATAAATAAATAGATAAATAAATACACCATTATGCATATAATAACGCGGATGCAAATGGTGCATACATAAGTAAATAAATATATAGTCAGTGAAGACATTAATTCATGGTTGGAATCAATAAATAAGCAAAACATTAATTGCTGTGAATGAACATATGGATAAATAAATAAATAAATAAGTAAATAAGTAATTTCATTAGTTAATTTATAAACAAATGAACACAGAAGGTAAATAGCTAAATATATGATTGGATAAATAAATAAATAAATAAATACATGAATAAATACATGAATAAATAAATACATGAATAAATACATGAATAAATAAATAAATAAATAAATAATTAAAAAATGATGTAATGATGAAAGTGAGCAAGTGGGTTATTTAATAAAAGAGTAATGACTGTGTGTGCGGAATATTATTTGAAAATCTTAACACACCAACTTACTCAATGAAATTAAGAGCAAAACAGTTTTTTTTTTTTTAATACCAAAAGTGTTTGATATAATTCTACGTGAGTTTATGATAATTCTAAATAAATAAATAAAAAAAGAGAAAAAGATGAATTAGGGCAAAATAAATATCTAAATACAAACAAACATTTTAATATATGAAACAATGATCCAGATGTGTCGTCTGGCGAGATTAAAAGGCTCTGCTCTGATTTGTAATTGATTATATTCTTTAGGCAAAATTACCAAACATATACATACATACATACATACATACATACATACATACATACATACATACATACACACGAGAATGAATTGTGTTGTGTATCAATAATTAACATCTTGCTCTATTAGAGGCCTAATCACTTAATCTGACTGAGCTTAGTTCTGTGTTGGACTATAGTAAATAACTAATATAGATATCAAGTTATTTGATTTTTCCTTCAGTAAATTTTTTTTAATAAAAAGTTAAATACATATATACAAAACCATAATATTATAAAATGATGTAAGTAACTGTTGTTTGAAAATAAGATTGATAATACGTGATTTTATTATTATTATTATTATTATTATTATTATTATTATTATTGCTGTTGTTGTTGTTGTTTTTGTGTTGTTATTATTCTTATTCTTATTGCTGTTGTTGACATATATATATATATATATATATATATATATATATATATATATATATATATATATATATATATATATATATATATATATATATATATATATATATATATATATATATATATATATATATATATATATTATTTTTTTTTTTAAATGATTGTGACACAAGGACGGGCCAAAAAAATAGAATAGAATAAAACAGCCCCCACCGAGCCTGGGCACGAAGACTACATGAAGAAAAAAGTAACAGAGATGGAGAGTGTAATGACTTGTCAGAAGTGAAGGGATAATAAGAGGTGTGTAATGAATATCCAAGAATATTCAGAGTTGATGTAGGCATAAAAATAACCGTAACTGAAAGAAGACTTAACATCGAACTGTCCTGGACGGTCCTATTCAAGTTCAAAAATCCTTCAGCTGTAGTATCGCAACGGGCGGCTGGTGCCATGGGCCAGCCTACTACATGTAATATATATATATATATATATATATATATATATATATATATATATATATATATATATATATATATATATATATATATATATATATATATATGATTTTTTTTTAATCTTAAAACTCCAACTTGCTTCCCAAAGTTTTTCCTTTTCCCTGACAGGGTTCGTGTCATATAGCTGACTGCTATCAACTCGTTCGAGTGGCAGATGAGTGCCATAACAGTCCTGAGTTGATGACTGATTGATGGCTTTGACATTTTCTTGCTTAAATAATCTCTGAGAGTGATTTAAAAAGCAATTCTTTATTGCTTCTGCAGATTATCGGATCTTGAAATATGAGCGTTATGTGCTTCTGCCCTTTCATCATCCGTTTCTTTATTCATTGTATGTATGTATGTATGTATGTATGTATGTATGCATAATGTGCTTACGGGAAAGAGCCCCATGCTCGTAACTTCCCGTTTCCTGGTCGGTTTCATTTGTGTACTTATTATTACTTATCATACTTATCCTTAAAACTATGGATTGAGTTAACATTAACTACCTCCTTGCTTAGAGGATTCCATTTATCAACTACTCTTACACTAAAAGAGTACATCCTTACATCCTGCAAAGTTTTCTTACGAAGCTGCAAACTATGACCTCTAGTTTTAGTGCCAGCCATATCAAAATATCGATGACTATCCACTCTGTCATATCCAGGAAGGAATTTATAAACCGCCACCATATCCCTTTCATTCTTCTAGCGTCAAGTGATGGTAACTCTAATACCCAGGTTCGTGGCATGTCTCTGAACTTATTCTGTTTAACTATGTGCTTTTTCAAGTGTGGATTCAAAAAGGGGGTTTCATATTCAAGCTTTGGACTCACATAGGTTACATAAATATTTTTGAACATTCCCTTGTCCATGTGCTTGAAGGCTATGCTTACATTTGCTAAGAAAGCATATGCTGCCCTTACTCTGCCATTTAGATGCATTTCTGGAGACAAATCTGCCAGTATTTTTACTCCATGATCTCTCTCATTCTCTGTCTCTTGAAGTTCTGCTCCTGTTATTGAGTATTCAAGCTTTGACCTTCTTGCACTTATACCCATTCTCATTACCTTACATTTAGAAGTATTGAATTTCATTAGCCATATATTTGACCACTCATACAGACTATTTAAGTCTTACCATTATTCTTGTCTCTTACTGTCCTCCCAATCTTTGCATCTTCTGCAAACATATTCTTGAATGAATTTACAGATTTTGGTAGGTCATTACATAAACAAGAATCAAAAGTGGCCCTAAAACTGAACCCTGTGGCACTCCACTTCTAACTCTTCTCCATTCAGACACTGAGTGACTTACTCTAACTCACTGTTCCCTTCCTTCTAAGTAAGTTTTTATCCATCCTAATACATTTCCACCCATTCTCGCCATTGCTTGCAGCTTCTTAATGATTCTCCCTTGTGGGACCATATCAAATGCTTTTTGCAAGTCTAAGATTATGCAATCTGCCCAGCCCTCTCTTTCCTGCAAGATTCGGCTTACCTCATCATAAATGTCTAATAAGTTTGTTACTGTAGATCTACCTTCTCTGAAACCATGTTGTCTCACTGACAAAAAGTTGAAGGGTTCCACGTGAAGAGAGATTTGTTTCCCTAGTAGTTTCTCCTTAACTTTGCAAACTATGCTGGTCAAGGAAATAGGCCTATGGCTTAGAGCTGTATCCCTCCTTCTCTTTTTGAATATAGGTACCACGTTCGCTTGTTTCCAGCATCAAATATGATACATAGTGCCACTGATATTGATATCAGCTAATATCTTAAGTACGTAAGGGGATATATTATTAGCACCTGTAGTTTTATGGGCATCTAACTCCATCAGCGCTTTGCATACCTCTTTGGCTGAGAAGATGATGTATGTATGTATGTATGTATGTATGTATGTATGTATGCATGTATGTATGTATACTCATTCCTTCTGACGAAGTAGTATAAAGAAATCTGTAACATTGTAAATTTTCAATAACTTCCCTGGGGTTGTGTTCAAATGTCTTAAGTGTTCTAGGACGGGTTTCTAAACCTTTCAGAAGATTTTTATATCATAGAAATAAAAATCGAAAACAATTGGAACAACAAAGGTAATAAATATTTTAGTATGTGCGTGTAATGACAGATGACGTCTTAGTGGGCTAGAAAGATATGGGGATGGAAAGTGAGGGTAGGAGAAAAGGGGAAAACCAAGGCGAAGGTAAAAGGATTTTATGAATGAGGATTTAAGGGAGGAAGGGTTGAGAGAAGATCAGACGCGAAACCGAAGACTATGGTAGAACCTAGTAAGAAAAACCGACCCCACATGGCCTATGAAAATGGAGTAGTGAAAGAACAATATATATATATATATATATATATATATATATATATATATATATATATATATATATATATATATATATATATATATATATATATATATATATATATATACACACACACACACACAGCATTCTTTATCTATTTATATATTTATTTATTCACTTATTTATCAATATTAAAGATTATGTACAAATGCAATTAAAATGGAATTTAATTTTCAGCATAGTGTAAAAGTACAATATTCCTATTTCTTAAAATGACGGAATATTTGTGGTATTATACTTTGGATTTAAATGACATGACAATGCTTTTCACATAATGCTGAGTCGGCCCTGATGAAGGTATAGTCACCATCCCAGTAATCGTAGAGTGCATAACCTTTCTCTTTCATGAAAAGAACTAAGTAATCGTCTTTCCCGCCAGCCGGGTCATGTTCTGTAATATAAACGACCCTTTTGGGAGGGTTTGGCTTTCCTTGACTTCGCAGCTTTTCCTTTGGCGGCGGAGGGATTGGTTTGATACCTCCTGGCTCCAGATAGAAATCTCTGAAACCTGTGTTTTCTGCTCTGTGTTCGATGTTCCAAACAGTAACGCTGATCTGGTCCCAAGGCAACGTCAGTAATATACTAGCTTCTGCGCCTTCTACGTCCAGACTGATGTAATGGACGGTAGTCGTGTTCAGTGCCAGCAGGTAAGATAATAAAGGAAAACACTGGACTTCATATGTTGTTTTTATACCCATTTGACCCTTAGCCGGTGCTTTCACACCTTCCAGGTTGCCTGTAGACCTGATCTGAAATAAGAGAATGAAAAAAAAAAGAAGTAATATATAAGGGAAAAAAATAGCCAAAATATATAGAATAAATGTATAGATCCCGTATTTAAGATTTATTTGATCATTAACTTGAAGGTTATAAATATTTGGATAGATCTGCATATCATGGGCTTCATTTCTCATGTATAGAGAACATATAAAACTCTACAGAACTTAAATTTATAGGTCTAGGTTAGGTACTTGCCATGAGCTCTGCAGCGTAGTCCATCGTTTTATTTCTAGGATGGTAAGTTTCCAATGTCAGTTTCTGAGCATAATTGGCAGGGGATATACAGCTATGGGAAGACCATGCTTTCCTGTTCTTTCCTTTTCGTAAAATAGAAGGAAAATCTGATAACAATCAATAAGGATAATATTATTTCAAAAGTATACAAGTAAATAACACAACTAAACAGTCATATTTTGCAGAAATTAGGAGAGATGAATCACTTTGGCTTTTATAAAGCTATTACCGGCAGCAAATGATCTCAAATAACAACTCTCAGTTATACAATTTGGGAAAACCCATTATTATAAATCAAAAAGTGTAGAAGTATTAGTAATGTTTATCATGACCACGTCACATATTTATAATATATTCATAAACCACAGGAAACCCTTAAGTCATATAGAATACCGGGGGTAGGAGCCAAGGACGTAATATTAAAAAAAATAAAAAAAAATGGGGATCAGTTAGAACCTCCACATACAAACTAAAGGTCCATAGCCTACTAGGTCAGGAGTTCCTAACAATGTGCAGTTATCTTAATTAAGTTTCTTACTATTAATAAAATTCGGAAGTTAAAAAGTGTTCAAAGTACCCTGGACTATAAGTTTGCCGACCGCTCGGCAATTTTCCCTACTCCAATAATCAGATACTTACGGAGCACTATGATGACATAAGTAGACAAAAACCATACCTGGTAGTGATTTGTAGAGAAAAGGATCAGCTTCAATTAACAAACCAGACCATCCCAGGTCACGTTCCAAAAATAGTGTATTGGAGATAAACTCACCGTCCAACGCGCCAGCCTCCAAAAAGACACCAGAGGGTTGATCACCAAATAATCTGAAATGACCATGAAAATACGTTTTACCAAAGAATTTTTTCTACCTATTATTATTATTATTATTATTATTATTATTATTATTATTATCATTATTATTATTATTATATTATTATTATTATTATTATTATTATTATTATTATTATTATTATTATTATTATTATTATTATTATTATTATTATTATTATTATTTTTACTATTATTATTATTAATTTTTTTTCATTATTGCTAATGTAGCAGAGACAACCTAGTGATGTTAATTTCTAAAACGCAGATTAGAGAGAATGATTACAAAAAATATTTGTAATCAAAGATTATAAAGATAAATAAAATAAAAAGATACATGACTAGAGCTTCTACAGATATATAAAATATGTAATAGAAGGAAATATAGATAGCTAGTTTAAGACTTACTTATCTAAGATACCATAAATTCTCATCCAGGAACCAAATCCTATCCGGTATACGTTGTAGTTTTCCGCTGTTTTGCTACCTTCTTTATCTAACATGAGATTATATTCTCCGGAAGAAGGCGGGGTTAGATATCTGAAAAACAGGGTTATCACTCAGAATATTTGATCTCGTATATTTTTTGGTGGCGAAACATATTGGCAGATATCTTAGATAAACGCTACTTGATCTAATATTATTATTAAAAATTCTATGCAGATAATTATATTCTGCTATAGAGTTTTATTTAATGAACCAAAATACATGAAAAGAAAAAAAAAGATCGTGAATAATCAAGAATTGTATTACATCATCAATATAATTTTTTTTTCATACAGCACTTATATTTAGAGTCACAAAGAGCGAATATTATTATTATATATATATATATATATATATATATATATATATATATATATATATATATATATATATATATATATATATATATATATATATATATATATATATATATATATATATATATATTAATATTATACACATTAAGTAGTATTCATCGTCTATAAATGATAAAGTGTTTATTATGTATAATTTGGGTTTCATGTATTTATATCAACCTAGGTTAGGAAGATTACTATATGGTATATACGCATGAGATCCATAACTATTAACAGAGCAACAATACTTTGAACACTGTATAAATGGTAAGTACTTCTCCCACCCAAAAAGTCCCTAGAGTAATTCATTCCTTAATGTGGCAACTATAAAATTTCTCGGTCAGGAACCATTGAGGAGAAAAAGGTAGAACTATAGTGGCGACTTTCATATGTTATCCCTGTCAATCCAAAACGTATGGGGTCAGTGATGGAATAAGGAGGCTACGATGAGGGCAAACAAGAAAAAAAATATTGTTGCTACATCGCTATGCCAGCTACTATTATCTGTAGTCTATTATACGCTAACCTACTTATCCCAACCATACTAATTTAACCTATTTAGGTCACGTTAAGATAGGTTACTTTGGTTAACTTGGGTTAGATTGTATTACAGATAGTGTGGTGAACAGAACGATAAAGAGAAAAATCTTTTAACTTACTCTTCCCGTAAAACACGTATGAGATTAGAGTCGTCAGCCATGAGAGGTCCCTTGAGCCTTATTTCCAGACTTTCCTCCCAAGGGAATTCACTGTTTCCCAGGCCATAGGTAGTCAGTCTCCTGACAGGGTGTCTAGGTTTCGTTATCATAAGGACCTATAAAATACAGAGACTATAATAATAATAATAATAATAATAATAATAATAATAATAATAATAATAATAATAATAATAATAATAATAATAATAATAATAATAATAATAATAATAATAATAATAATAATCAGGGGTGTGCAACCTTTTTTCCCAAAGGGCCACTAGTCACGACTGTTGGTATGGAGGGCCACATAACCTTACTATTTCATGCTATTTACTACGATCGAAGACATATTATGTGAGATTATACTAATAAAGACAGATAATTAGTTTGTTACTGATTTTATTTAAATTGGGATCACAAAAATAAGAATTGTCTGAAACAAAAGTATTTTCCTTACTATAAATGAGCAAATGAAAGGCTACCGTACCTTATTATTATAATGTACAAACATAAATAATTACTTATTATTGGTTAACTGGGATCATTAACATAAGAATTATCAAACACAGACATTTTCCTAATCATTAATGAGCAAATGAAAGGCTACCCTAGTGAGATGGTTGATGCTGCATTTGGGACACCAACTCATCAATATCAGGCTGTATGGATGATGTGGCTACACGCAGGGTACATTCCAAATGTTCATCAGTAAGTAAAGACCTATGCTTGTTTTTAACTAGATTCATTTTTGAAAAAAGCTGCTCACATACATATGTGCTACCAAACACTGCCATCATTTTCCTTGCATGAGCAGAGAGTTTTAGATACACTGTTACTTGCTTGCAAGTTTTCTAAAGCCTATCACAAAACTGCAACATAAACAACTTAGAGTTAGACTTAGAATACCGGTAATCACAAATCAACCACAACAAATGGAGCACACTGATTTCACCACTTGAGTCTGAGATAAACTGAGAACTATATTAATTCCTGTACGGCTGTACTGCAAAACATAGCAGAGAGTCTAAAAAGTGTAAACATCCAACCTTAAAAATAATGATCGTTTCGGTGTTTACAATGATCTTAAAAGGGGTTACTGATAACGATGACCCCTCGTACCATCGGTTATTGGGGAAGGGTTGTTGATGAAAACACAAGAGAGAGAGAGAGAGAGAGAGAGAGAGAGAGAGAGAGAGAGAGAGAGAGAGAGAGAGAGAGAGAGAGAGAGAGAGAGAGAGAGAGAGAGTTGTTGGAATATTCAGTTCGAGGCGCTCTCTCTCTCTCTCTCTCTCTCTCTCTCTCTCTCTCTCTCTCTCTCTCTCTCTCTCTCTCTCTCTCTCTCTGAGGGCAGCACTATAGCTTATTTATTTTTAGGAGAAAGGGCAGCAATGAAAGCCTTTGAGGGTCGCATGCGGCCCTTGGGCCGCAGGTTGCACACCCCTGAATAATAATAATAATAATAATAATAATAATAATAATAATAATAATAATAATAATAATAATAATAATAATAATAATAATAATCTTTTCCTTCTTCGTCTACATCTTTTCCCACTTTTATGTGGGGTCGATGTTTCTGGCCAGTGTTTTCCATATGTTCCTGTCCCATACCTCATCACCCAACAAACCTTTAGATCTCAGGTCGTCATTGATGCAATCCATTCACCTACGCTTTGGTCTCCCCCTCCCTCTCCTACCCTGTATATCCGATTCCATCACCCTCCTCCCAACATACTGTTCATCCCTCCTAACGACATGACCATATACCATCTTAGTCTACTTTCTTGTATCTTATATGATATTTCTCTAACTTTTGAGGTGCCTTTAGTTACCTCGTTTCTGATCTTATCGTTTCTTGTCACCCCACACATCCATCTTAACATAACTCTTTTCAGCACCTTCCCTGCAAATTGACCTCCCCATCTTCGTCATCTCTCAACCTCAAGTACTCTGTCTTCTTCCTGCTGATTCTCAGTCCTCTATCCTCCACCATACTTCTCCACTCCTCAAGCTTCTCCTCCAATACCTCTCGTCTGTTGCCACACAGTACAATGTCATCTGCAAAAAGCATACACCATGGTGACTGATCTCTAATATCCTGGGTTACTACATCCATGACCAGATCAAATAGATATGGGCTCAAAGCAGATCCTTGATGCAGACCAACATTTACTGAGAGACTTTTCGTCAAACCCACACTGCTCTTAACAATTGCCTCTGCCCTTTCATACATATCTTGGATGATTCTTACATATTTCTCGGGGACTCCCTTTTCTTTAATACACCTCCACACCTCTTGACGTGGTACTTGATCATATACCTTTTCCAGGTCAATAGAGACCATATACAGTCCTATCTGTTTCTCATGATGCTTTTCCATCATTTATCTCAAGGCAAATATGGCATCCACTGACCCTCTTCCAGGCATGAAGACAAACTGTTCATCCCAATTGTCGTTTCCTCTCTGAGTCTCCTCTCTGTGATCTTCTTCCATATCTTCATAGTATGGCTTAACAACTTTATACCTCAATAGTTTCCACACTCCTGAATGTCTCCCTTCCCTTTATAGATTGGAATGATTAGGCTTCTTGACTAAAGATCTTTTGCATTAAGTCCCACAAGATATCTATGCCATCCTCTCCAAGACTCTTCCATACTTCCACTGGCATCTTATCAGGTCCTGCTGCCTTTCCATTTTTCATTTTCCTTCCTGCCTGCTCTACCTCTCTTCTAGTCACTGCTGTTGTAACTGCTTCATTTGGAAGGCCATCTTCAAATGCTGCTCCTGGGTTCTCTTCATTCAGTAATCCTTCAAAATATGTTTCCCATCTGCTTTTTATTTCATCCTCTTCTGCTAGAACTACTCCATAGTAACTTTTATATGTCTTACTTGGGTCAAGTCCTTGGATGCAGCATCTCGGACCTTGACAATTCGCAATATTTTCTTCTCTCCTTCTGGTGCTTCCAGTTCTTCACAGATTTCATTCAATGTCTCTGCCTTTGTTTTTGCTACTGCTCTCCTTGCCTCCTTCTTTGCCTACTTGTACTTTTCTTTATCCTGCTCCAGGCCTGATAAATCTGCCTTTTTCTTAGCTTCTTTCTTGTTCTTCACCCATTTTTGTACTTCCTCATTCCACCACCATGACTCTTTATCATTTGGGGGTTTCCTTCCTGAGAACTTTCCAGGTACCTCCTCACCAACCCTCAAAATCACCTTACTATTCTCTGTCCACCATTCTTGTACATCCTCATGCAACCTTATCGCTTCCAACGCTCTTCCCCTAATCATAGCTCTCGGCTCCGCATCTTTCAATCTCCACCACTTTATCTTTGGGTCCATCTTCGGCGTCTTACTTTTCCTATATTCCTAGGGCCTGCAATCTAGTACTACTATCCTAAGTTGTACTGCTACACTTTCCCCATTTATTACTTTACAGATGCTAATCTCCTTCAGATGGTCTCTCCTGCACAACAATAAGTCTATCTAGCTCTCCCTTCCACCACTACTGTATGTAATCAATCTGTTTTCCTTTTTCTCAAAGAAGGTGTTAACCAATGCCAGATCAAATGCCACTGCAAAATCAATCACCCTCTCTCCCCCTTCATATCTCTCTCCCACTCCCCAGCAACTCTACCTATCCCAGCCCTCCCAATTCCCAAGTGGCCATTTAGATCTCCTCCCAATATTACCCTCTCCCTTGTAGGAATTGTTCTAAGCTCCTGGTCCATCTTCTCCCAAAATACATCCTTCTCTTCCTATGTACAACCAGTTTGTGGGGCATAGGCACATACCACATTGACTACCGTTTCTCCTAGTCCCAGCTTTACACTCATAAGTCTGTCACTCTTTCTGTTCACTCCAAGTAAGCTTTCCTTCAGTTCCTTGGATAGTATTGTTCCTACATCATTCCTCCCTTCCTCATTTGCTCCACTATAGAACAATTTGCAGCCCTCACCCAGTTCCCTCGCCTTATTTCCTTTCCACCTGGTCTCCTGCACACACAGCACTCCAAGTATAATAATAATAATAATAATAATAATAATAATAATAATAATAATAATAATAATAATAATAATAATAATAATTATAATAATAATTATAATAATAATAATAATAATAATAATAATAATAATAATAATAATAATAATAATAATAATAATAATAATAATAATAATAATAATAATTCATTTTCATCATTAAAGACAATTCTGAGACTCAAAAACTGGTCTTGAACACCACAGACACAATTTTATTGATCGCAAAAGTTTGTTATATGGTCTGACTGCACACTGTTTTCTGTTTCCTCACTTCACTTTTGAAGTACAAAGTAAAGGACCCAATCTGGCCCGGAATTGGGAATTCCTATTTCATATGTATATACGCAAAATGGAGAACGCAAATGCAGAAATCAGTAAATCTAATTCACATTTTAAGAAAAATAAAAACGTTAGATACTTAGAGTTCATTTACAAGAGTTGAAAAACAAACCATGAATGTTTCTTTGATTCTTTCAGCCACTATCTCACATCCTATGATGTATTTGAGTAGTCCGTTGACATGGCAGGGACTAACCTCCTTTCCTACCTGAAAGTATTTTATGCGAAGAGATACTTTAAGTAAAGGATAATGTAAAGTGAACTCGGGTTCGCTAGATTAAGCACAGGACTGCAAATGAAGAACTAAAGGTTATTTAAGATGGATTATTATTATTATTATTATTATTATTATTATTATTATTATTATTATTGTCGTATGAATTTTGGACTTCCATTTGAATTCACCAATTTGTAAGATGACTGGGTTATCTCACCGCTCGTCACCACTGTCGTAATATTAATCACTACGTTATAATTATTAGTACCAGACGGGTACAAGGTAAGAATGGACAAGCAGTGATTCCTTTATCTTAATTTATTCTAGAGTACAACACATCTTCGACGCCTCAATGCCCCCACCCTATGACTATCACAATCTATGATCTATTCGTGCCCCTGGTACTATTCTGACTAACTGTGTCTGCCCTGGGTGGTTCTTGAAATACCCCCGGGGCAGGGCGTGGCTTGACATCCAATCCTGCCAATGAACTCGAGTGACATCTAGTCCTGCAAATCAACGCCAGGTTCGAAGTGGAGTCCG
>JAXCGZ010021375.1:0-52032 GCA_037179515.1 Halocaridina rubra
CATTCCATAAATTTAATTTTAAATTTGTTCCAGCTTTCCAAAAATTATTTCAACTTTTTATGTGTCATTACATTTCAAAATTAAAAGAAAGTTGAATTCTGAGTTTCACTTAACCAAGTAGTGGTAGCATGGGTGGGGTGTGCAAGTACAATAATATCTGTGCTGTCTGTTTGTGAGGTCTTAGCCGAGTTCAGTACTTTGTGTCACCTTAGTAAAACAGAAACTTAACAATAACCTCCACACAAAGCCGTCTCTGGAGAGGCGTTGGCAGTGAAGAGTCGAATGGCTGCTTGAATAGCCTGAGTAATGAGGCAGGTGATGTCTTCAACTGTGAAGAGGGGTTGAGGATTGGGAATGGGTTGGGATGAGGAGCAAAGAAGGTGTTTGGAGAGGATGTTGAAAATAAGTGGGAGTCCGGGTGTAAAGGCTGGGGTTCCAGGACCTGGTATGGTTAGGAGGTCTGTGAGTGGTGGTAGCTGTAGTTTGAGTGTTTCAATGTTGGTGTTATGTGTGCTAGTATTGTGTGGGGGGGGGTGATGTTAGTGTGGGTATTGTGTAGTGTGTCAGTAGAAGTGTGACTGTTGTGTGAGGAGGTGGTTGGAGTTGGTGTGAGAATAGGAGCAGTCGGAGCTGTAGTCCTGCGTGTCAGAGGCCAGGTTAGTGCTGTGTAATGGGTGTTGTGTAAGAGGGTTGAGTTGGGTGGGGCAGAAGGGAATATGTGTGATAGGGATTGGAGGTGGGAGGAGGAGCAGGAGTGAAGGTAGAGGAGGTGCAGTTGGTGGCAGGAAAAGAGGAAGGGAATCTCTGAGGAATCCTCTTTAGCCTCTCAGGACAGCGATTATTCCATACATGGTGGCATCCCTGGCAGTTAGGCAATTGGCCACTGTCTTTTCATTGGCCTTGTAATTAGTGAGGCAACGGTCAGTGGCATGCCCCCACTGCAGAGTAACACATCTCACTGGGAAATGGCAGGTGTTCCGGTGATGGCCAAAGCCTTGACAGCGGAAACATCTCAGGGGTTCAGAGTTATATTCCCTGAGATGGAATTTGCCCCAGATGCCAAGATATACTTGAGCTGGAGATGACCACAGATGTGGACCAAGACTTGCTTTGAAAGAAACAGTTTCATCTTCAATCTTGGTGGTGCAGCCGCAAGGCAGAGGTGATGTAGGACTGCTTGGTCAATAGATCAGTTGACCAAGCAATGAGGAAGTTAACGAGGATGAACTTCCTTATTATTTCAGCAAGGGTCATCTCGGCCCGGTGAGGAGAGATAAGATCACGGATCTTCGCAGCTTCGGGTGGGAGGATGGGTTGATGATACATTCACCCTAAATATTGGGTTTGATGGTGCAGTCAATCTCGAGTGAGTTGGTCTTCAGCTCTCATAGGAGAGTGTCGGCCTCTGCAGTGGAGGGGGCCTGAACTTTTAATTTAAAGATGGGGCTCTTTAACAACGGCAGACTTCACGGCTGGTGGGGAAGCTGGAGCGGCTGCGCTCTCTTGGCTGTTGCCAGAGGCCATCCTTTGTCTCTTCTTTCCCACAAGTGTCCACCCCTCCTGGGTGTGTCATGCTCCATTCCCCCTTCAGGAGGTAGCATGTGAGTCGGAAGAGGGCATGATTAGAACCTTGTCATGTAGATCCACAGACCCTCACTGAGCACAATACTTTGTTATTTGCACTGAGCACTTTATTGAATTGATTTATATAATAATCCAGGCCTTACTGCCTTATGACTCACACCATAACAGGTATGAGCGCCCCTGTGCTGCAAGCAGACACATCATGAGCCTGCTGGACGACCAAGAAGAGGTCTCCCTTCTCAACAATCATGAGCTAACACATGACAGAGGTGGAATACTGGACCTCACCTTTGTCTCCAACTCCCTAAAGCAAGACGCCACATGGAGAGTTCATCCCCTGGTCACAAGCGACCACTATGGGATCCATCTCACGCTGCCAATTCCTGAAATCTTCCAAATCCCTGCTCCTCCCCCTCGATGGAATTTCAAGAAGGCCCACTGGGGCCGATTCCAGGAGCACCTCAGCAATTGGTTTTCAGCCTACACACCATCGAAAGACATCGACCAAGCAGAGGCCGATCTAGTCAATGCCCTGCAAGCTGCAGCAAACTCCTCCATCCCCCTCTGCAAACCACAACACACCACTCATCGGGACAGATGGTACTACTGTGACAGAGTTAAAGAACTCAATCACCGGCTCGACGTCATCTGGAAAATGCACAGGAAACGTCGCACTGAAGACTCCTACCGAACTTTCCAGACAGTCAAAGAACATGTCCATAAAGAGACACGCAACATTCAGAGGAAAAAATGGCTAGAGTTGTGTTCCACATTAGATGCTCACACCTGTGTGGGCCAGATGTGGAGGAGCATTAACTCCTTTGCTAAAGGAAAACCTCCTAAAATCACCCCCCACAGGGATCCTAGCAGGGCAGCAGAAGAACTCTCCATCAAATTTGCGGATAGAGCAAGCTCCAACCAGCTCCCCATCACCACCAGAACAACTATTCAGGACCTCACCACTGCAAGATGGGAAGAAATAGAAGAGGCCTTCAACACTGAAGACGAAACAGATGCTCCATTGTCTCTGACTGAGCTACTAAGAGTAAGCAAAAGCTCAAAGAACACAGCCAAAGATGCCGATAAAATCACATACACAATGATTCAAGATATGGGGCCCCAAGGGGAGCTTGTTCTACTCTCTCTGATCAATTCGACATACACACGAAGAATCAGACCAACCTCATGGAACAGAGCAGACATTCAGCCCATCACAAAACCACAGGACCCTGACAACCCTCGCCCCATCTCCCTCCTAAGCTGCCTGAGCAAGATGGCAGAAAAGATGTTACTTAACAGAGTCCGCTGGAAATGCCCACCCTTCCCAGAAAACATGTTTGCCTACCAGCCTGGCTTAGGCACCTCAGAATACATAACCTCCATGCTATCGTTTATCAATAACTGCCATGGATACATCATTTTTCTAGACCTAGAGAAGGCCTTTGAACTAGCCAATGTGCCGGCAATACTCTCAGCTCTCGTTTCAAAGCAGATCAAAGGTAACCTTCTCTCATGGATAAAGCAGAGTCTACAAAGCCATAGTGCACGAGTCAAAGTAGATTGGCACTACTCCACCTACAAAATCCACGAAAATGGGAACCCCCAAGGTGGAATCCTTAGCCCCTTCCTCTTTAATTGTCTCATGGAAAAACTCATGGACATCGCAAAACCACATGGAGCCAAACTCTTCAACTATGCGGATGACTTTGCCCTTGTCACAATAGGAGACAGAAGCTCTAACAAGACACAGTGCTGCCTCACCAAGATTAGCCAAGCCTCCAGCTCCTTTGGAGTTAAAATCAATGCCCGCAAAACCAAGGCCCTTCCTATCCACCAGTGGAGACCAGACACTAATCTGGTCATAGGTAATGAGCCTGTGGACTGGGTTACCAAACACCAATACCTGGGTGTAATCATCGACAACAGACTAACCTTTGGAACAAAAATTCAACACTTGCGCGACAGGTGCAGCCAGCGACAAGCGGTCCTTCGTCGGATGTCGGGACTCTACGATGGTGCATCATTTAATGTCCTCAGAAGCTTCTATGTACAAGCCATATGCAGCCTCATAGACTATGCTTGTCCCACACTCTGGCTACTAACAGACCAACAGTGGGACAAGATAGAAGTAATTCAAAACAACGCCATACGTACCATGCTAGGAGCCCCCATGTGGACCAAGAGAGAAAACATCCATATGGAATTGGGACTCATGCCACTCAAACTCAGAGCTCAGCAAAGACTGACCCTCTTTGTGGCCAAAACCACCACTGCCCAACATAAATGCCTTGCTGGCACAAATCTCCATCTAGCCCTCAATCGCCACCCCAACCACCATCCTAGAACCTGGGCAGCCAAGGTCGGAGCTAGCCTGCAAGCACTGCCAGTCAGGGAGAGCATCCTAGCCAAGATACAGGATACACCGCTTCCTGAATACAGATGCTCACCCCCATGGAATGACCAACCACTCGACATAAAGATCGAGCTCCCTGACAACCCCAAAAGCTTGGTAAACCCGCTTGTCCTTAAAAACATATACAAGGACAAAATTCAGAGCTGGAACATGCCAAATTCTCTAGTCTACTACACTGACGGTTCAGTAAATCAAGAAACTGGAGCTCAGCCGCCGCCTTCACCACTGGAAACCACATCCTATCCTGGAGACTGTCAAACTCCTACTCATTGCTCCAGACTGAGCTTGTTGCCATAGCCAACGCCCTCGACTTCTTCATCCAGCAAAGAGCTGACCATGCCCTAATTCTCTCTGACTCTAAAGGCACCTTACAGGCCATCAAGAAGCCACTCCTCAGAGACAATGTACGTATCATCACCACCATCCTCAGCCACCACCACAGGACAACCAGCCTTGGAAAAGCCATCACTCTTGCCTGGATTCCTAGCCACGTCGGCATCAAGGGAAATGAGGAAGCCGATCAAGCCTCCAAACAAGCCACTCTCAAAGCAAAAATCCAAATATCTCTGTCTCCTGGGATGCAACAGATAAAAAATAAAGCCACCAAGTCACTCCTTAATGCCTTAATAACTAAACACAACCTGTGCACAGACATTGCCTCCCCCTCCACCCGGTGGTACAAAGCCACCACTGATCTTCGGCGAATCACCCTGCCTAAGAACCTTCGACGAAGCACGGAGGTCAATGTGTACCGTCTGAGACTCGGGTACAAGTGCACCTGGCGAATAGTGGAGGATATCATCAGGGAATGCACCTTTTGCCAGGTAGCCTCACCACATCCACTGCTCCATTACATCCTCGAATGTGATTCCTCTTCAGAAATACGATGGAAAACTGGTACCCCCGCAACATCCAGCAAAGATCCAAATGCCCTTCATGTTGCTAACTCCATAATCAGACTAGCAACAAACAACTACATGAACAGTCTACTAAATATCATCAGTCAATACCCTCCACCAAGATAACCATGTAATAACTCTCTCTCACCCCAAAACAGGAATTCATTTAACTTGTTTGATGTAAACTAATAATCCTCAACTGAATACTTATGCTCTCCATTATCTTTATAGTTTTGAACAACCTCATTTGCGGGCCAAAATAGGAAAGTCCGATCACCAACAATAACAAGATTTCACCCCACCTCCTCACCAAATAGGAAAGCCCATTCGCTCGCAAGAGCGAATACCACCTACATTAAAAAAAATCTTACCCCACCTGCGGGCCACAAGGGAAAGTCCGCTCACACTCAAGGGAGAACATCCAGGAAAAAAAAAAATTGAATCCTTGGAGAGAGTGCAGCGAAGAATGACCAAGCTGATACACAATATAAAAAATCTTCCATTTCAGGACAGATTAAAAAAACTTAATCTACATTCTCTAGAGAGGCGAAGAGTTAGGGGGGATATGATTGAAGTGTATAAATGGTTTAAATCGATTAACAAGGGAGATATTAGTAAAATTTTAAAAATTCATGATCAAACCAGAACTCGTAATAATGGATTTAAGCTTGATAAATTTAGGTTCAGATGGGAAACTGGTAAAAATTGGTTTGGTAATAGAGTAGCTGATGCATGGAACAGGCTTCCTAGTAGTATAGTAAATGCCAGTACCTTAGACGCCTTCAAATGTAGATTAGATAGACATATGACAGAGGTAGGGTGGGTATGAATAGGTTAGTGCTTATTAGAAAAATCATAAAAAGGAAAATAGAATAAATAAGTAGAGTAGAATAGAATAGGTTAGACATGCTGAAAATATCATTAAAATATGGAGCTGCCTCGACTACGGAAGAGGGAAAAAGAAGAAAAGGAGAGACCAGAAAATCAAGGTGTTAATATCCATTACGACAATCAGCGTCGTATATTATTACGTGATGGTGAAATTATTGACAGGTATGCTCCTTCGTATTTTTAAGATGTGCACAAAATAGCGTATTTCCCAGTGAGCTCAATATGTGTTGTTGGAATATTGCAGGTGTCAAGGACAAATTGAACAAATCTGATATTTTATCATTTATTCTCGAGTTACATATCGTGTGGCTTTTGGAAATAAAAACTATTCCTCGTATTAGTGTACCAGGATTTTACACTTATCATAACCCCTCTAAGTACTGTGGTAATAGGGGAGGCGTTGCAATGCTTGTAAAATGCTCCCTTCCAAATTATATAAAAAATGTAAATGTAAATGTTGAAGGTCAAATTTTGCTAGAATTGTCATGTTTTCCAGGCTTTGTATTTGGTGGGGTATATATACCACCGAATGACTCTCCTAATTTTCAGCCAGCTTGTTTTGGTAACCTAAGAGCAGTTGTGAATCAACACAATAAGGTTGTACTAATGGGTGATTTGAATTCGCGTGTAGGAATACCTATTCTTTATGATGAAAGTTTCAAATCATACAAATATGAAGGGGTAATAGATACAAGTGTGAATGAAAATGGGAGACAATTGCTGAACCTTTGCCGTGGAAGCACAATTGTGATAGGTAATCACTTAGTATATAAGGGTAAAAGGTTAGAAGGAGGTTTATCCTTTAAAAGGGGGTCAAATTGGATATCTGAGATTGATGTATGTGTCTTAAAAAGAAAATACACTGAAATATGTAAAATCTATTGAAATGAACCAGAATATTGTAGGATCTGACCACGCCTCACTGATGGTTCAACTTGATCTTAATGATATTCAGGAAACAGTGCCATCCTTGCTGATGGAGAGGGCTTTAAATTTAGGTAGTTCTTGCTATAATGTTCAATATATTGAACACAGTTACACAACCCTGGGTCCTTCCCATAAGAATATAGACTTGGATAGATTCAAATTAGTCATGAATGAAACTCAGCCCCCAGAATTATTAGAAATTCATAATGAGAACATTTTTAATATTTTAGAGACAGGTAATAAGATTATCAATAATGTAGCAAGAGACTGCAGAGTTTTTCAATCTGGGGAGTTAGAGTTTAATGGATGGGATCAAGACCACCCTCGATGGAGGAGAATATTTGAAAAAAATGATCCAAAAATTATATGGAAATCTATTAACTGGAATGGCAATGTGGTAGAACCCAATGATGTGCAACCTGAAGATGTCAATTTCAAATTGCATTTCGAAAAAATTTTTAATCCTCCGACAGTTAATCCTAATCAAATCATTGATGTGTCTTCCTCACCTAATATTCCTATATTGGATGATCCCTTCACTGCTCAAGAGTTAGACATGGCATTACAAAGTATAAAAAAAAGATAAGAGTTATATTGGAATGTGTCCTGGTTTATTTACGATGTTACCACAGACATGGTTATCCTTTTTCCTCACAATTTTTAATTTCCTTTTCTTAAATGTCCTTTATCCATTTGCTTGGTGCCACAATAAATTGATCACTCTATTTAAATCTGGGGATAGAAGAGATTGCGGAAATTATCGGGGCATAAGTATAATGAACACCTTGGCAAAAATCTATGATATGCTTTTGATGAGACGGTTAAGTTTATTGTTTAATATAGATAAGTGTCAGGCCGGAGCTCAGAAGGGTAGAGGGTGTATAGAGCAGATTTCGGCTTTAAGGTCACTGATGATTTATGCTGCTTGCAAGAAGTAAAAATTGTATATAGTTTTTGTGGATTTTAGTAAGGCGTACGACAGGGTACCAAAATATGAATTAATCGAGTGTCTCAAGTCTTTTTTTTTTTTTTAGATTCTCCACCCACGGATGGGTGGAACGGGTCATGGAGGACCCATAGGGTGGTCACCATCCGGCTCAGGCCCCAACCCCCCACTGTGGTGCCAGCCACAGCAGTAACCTCCCCAGTAAACAGCTTAATCTCTCTTGCCTGGACGAGGCGCAATCCGTCGACCTCGCGAATGCGAGGCCAGCGCGTTACCACTGTACTAGCCAGGAGGCTAAACAAGTCGGTGGGATTTTTTTTTTTTTTTTTAGATTCTCCACCCAAGGATGGATGGAACGGGTCAGGGAGGACCCATAGGGTGGTCGCCAGCCGGCACAGGCCCCAACCCCCCACTGTGGTGCCCTGTCAAAGCAGTAACCTCCCCAGTAAACAGCTTAAACTCTCTTGCCTGGACGAGGCGCGATCCGTCGACCTCGCGAATGCGAGGCCAGCGCGTTACCACTGCACTAGCCAGGAGGCTGGGTGGGATGGGATGTGGAAGGGTTATGTTGTCAGCTATCCAAAATATTTATTCATGTACAAAAAGTGTGTTAAAATCTGCTATAATAACAACATCTATAGGTATACGCCAAGGAGCTCCTACGAGCTGCATTTTGTTTGTCATTTATATGGATAAAATGGTGAGAATGATTAAAGAAAGAGTGAGAATTGATGTTTTTTTGGGAAATTTACATACTCTTTTAATGATGGATGACACGGTAATTGTAAGTACCTCTCGTGAAAAGTGTATATCAAAACTTGAGACTCTATTAGATTGTTGTAATGCTTATGGTATGGTGATTAATGAAAAGAAGACAAAGTATTTTGTTGTTAATGGAAAAGACAGAGATAAAGCATCAATAGTGATAAACAACATAAACATAGATTATTGTAAAAAGTATCTGTACTTAGGTGCATGGTTTACTGATGATGCAAAAATGCACTCAATACTTAGCGTGAAATCGATGGTACAGCAACAGTCAATAAGTTTAGTATATTCTGCATAAATAACATGAGTATGCCCTATGCATATAAGGTTAAAGTTTTTAAAGCTGCTTTGAGTTCTTCACTTTTGTATGGCTCTGAGAGTTGGCTCACAAATAGTTTAGCTTGCATGGAAAAACTTTATAACAGGGCAGTAAAGTGTTTATTGGGAGTGAGAAACAACACTCCAATATCCTTATGTTTAATAGAAAGTGGTTAGGAAACTTTGGTACATGAAGTTAATGAAAGAAGAGGATTTTTAACCAAAAAAATGCAACAGGTTAACAAGGAAGAACCTTGCTATGTGGTATTTGACATCTGCAGACTGGAAAATACACCTGGTTATCAACTCTTAAATTCATATATTACAAATAATGTGGAAACTTCTGCTCTAAGTGGAATAAAAACTGTAATACTGAATAAACCCCAAGGTGCCACAAAATATCTTACATATAGACAAATTTTAAATAGTCATTGACAGTACATAAAGTGCATAGTAGCAGAGAGTTTGTACCAGACTATTTGCGAATTGCATTCACAAGGTTAAGAGTAATGTTTCATGAGTTGCGTGTAGAGACTGGAAGGTGGAGCAGAACACCAAGAGAAATGAGAGTATGTGCTTGTAATCAAATGGCAATTCAGAGCGAAGAACATGTGCTAATTGAGTGTCCTTTCTCCCAACCAGTGAGACAAAACTATAATATGTTAAACTATCTGAGTGTCCAATCACTTTTGAATGAAGAGCTTCATATTTACCGAGTTGTGTCAGTATATTTATGAAGTACTAAATTTGTACAGATAAGGAAGTGATTCAACCTTGTAATGAGGAAAGCATTGATTTTTGTGTGTATAGGTTAAATTGTAATATTGGATGTAGTCTATTCTTCTAACTGTATTTCAGAATTAGGCATTAAGAGAAATATGATTATTTACTTTTGTTGGTAAGTTTGTGAGAATATTTGTATTGTTCTTTAGGCTAAGATTTTTTGATGGACAAAATATTGTATCTATTACTTATGCTATTTTGTGCAAAAAGAAAGAAAATTTTTTTTTGGTAATATTTTGTCAATAAACTATACATATATATATATATATATATATATATATATATATATATATATATATATATATATATATATATATATATATATATATATATATATATATATATATATATATATATATATATATATATATATATATATATATATATATATATATATATATATATATATATATATATATATATATATATATATATATATATATATATCAGTAGGCATGTTGCATTTGTTTTCGTTTTTGGATGTTCTCCCTTGAGGGTGAGCGGACCTTCCCTTGTGGCCCGCAGGTGGGGTGAGTTTTTTGGAGTGTACGTGGTATTCGCTCTTGCGGGCAAATGGGCTTCCCTATTTGGTGAGGAGGTGGGGTGAAATCTTGTTATTGTTGGTGATCGGACTTTCCTAATTCGCCCGCAGGTGAGGTTGTGCAAAACTGTAAAGATAATGGAGAGCATAAGTATTCAGTTGTGGATTATTACTTTACTTCAAACAATTGAAATGAATTCCTGTTTTGGGGGTGAGAGAGAGTTATTGCATGGTTATCTTGGTGGAGGGTATTGTCTGATGATATTTAGTAGACTGTTCATGTAGTTGTTTGTTGCTAGTCTGATGATGGAGCTAGCAACATGAAGGGCATTTGGATCTTCGCTGGATGTTGCGGGGGCATCAGTTTTCCGTCGAATTTCTGAAAAGGAATCACATTCGAGGATGTAATGGAGCAGTGGATGTGGTGAGGCTACCTGGCAAAAGGTGCATTCCCTGATGATATCCTCCACCATTCGCCAGGTGCACTTGTACCCGAGTCTCAGACGGTACACATTGACCTCCGTGCTTCGTCGAAGGCTCTTAGGCAGGGTGATACGCTGAAGATCAGCATGTTGCAGTGTCCCCTATTCTTATGTTCTTATGTTAACATTACCAGCGTTGCCTCAACAACATTCATCAAACCTCTATCTAAATTGGACTCAAAATAAATACTCTTACAACTAAGACGCCCATGTGGTGCTCTGTCTATCACACACAGTTTCATTAGTTATACCTTGTGTGTGTTTTATTGTAATACCATAATTGGCATTGCATCAGCCTACATGTATATATTCGTTTGAAAGACTATATTATAACAATAATTTATTTTGTCATTAATTTCATCATTTTCTCATGAATAAATGGGATTTGTTTGTAAAGATAATCTAAATCTTAGGAAATCCTTAGTTATGTAAAATATGATAAAAGTATATCCTTTTATTTTAGAATGTGATGCTCGTCTGATTTGTTTACAGAAGGGACGAGGACTCTCTCTGAGGACAGCATCAGGTGATGACCTATTGTTAGAGACTCGTAAAATTTGTGTAAATTTATGAGCCTCCCATGTCACCCCTTGGATTAGTGCTGTCGAATTTGTCAAGCAGTGACTGTGTTTCAATATTGCATAAAGTTTTGGGATTTTGAACAATTACTATTTCGTTATTAAGTGTTGTTTATTTTGATGTGTCCAGCAGTCGTGCCTGGAGCTATAACTCTTTGTTACTAAAGTAAAATTTAATCTTTTCTTTTGGGCTGAAATATTGCTCCATTATAATATTAACCTTTTTTCAATATATTTTTATATTTTATCGATGAGTCTTTCATTTAAGCCTGGATTTATGCAGTGTTCAGTTAATATTATTTAGTGTATTTGTGTTACTAACCAGTGGGAGTTCTCCACTAACTATTAAGCAAACGTAACTCATGCCCTTCCCCTTTAGTACTGTACAATTTGTCTTATATTTAATTATAAGCCAGTAAGTTTTAGCCCAACTTTATTTGAAGTTGGTGGAGTAAATATTTTTGTGTACGGTAGCCTGCAAAAAACTGAGAGTAGACTATTCATTGACCAGGTGAAAGCAGGCATTCTGGGAATAGTCGCCACATATTCTAGTTTTTTCTGGTCCTTCGAACCGGATGGTGCCTAGCCTAGCTAGCATACATTACTACATTTACTGAATGGAATTTGGAATAGGCTACCTTTGGTATTGTTTTTGAACTTTGATATTAAAGCACTGCGCATAAATCCACGGCATATTTTTTTGTGATATCACTGCTGATGCCGAATTCTTTAGTCCAAGGGAAGGTTTAGATTAGCTATTTGAATACATGCGTGTGTAATCAAGTGTACCTAGGATATAAATATAATAATCCTAGTGAATTTAGGTATTAGTTTAGTTTGGCCACCTAGCCAAAATTATTGTGATTTGTATAAGGTAAAGATTAATCCAGCAAGATGTCTTTACCATCAATTGATGAAAGTAAAGCGTTTGAACTTTACAAGGTTGTAACCGATGATCTGACAGATATGCTCAGTTCTATAGAACATGACCTTAAAGCGTCTCCTCCACCATCCTTACGGTCGTTACAGTTTTCAGAAGCAGAACTTACAAAGTTGTATGAGTCCATTGATGTACATCGGACAGCTAGTCAAGATGCTATTGATAGTACCTAGCTTAGCCAAGTTTCTAGAGAGCACAGAACTCTGAAACGTAATGCCTATAAAGTGCTCATACAAATTAAGTCAGCTATAGATGATCATTTGTCCTTTGGTAGTCAAGCACAAGCTACAACTAGTCAAGCTCCTAGTCAGACAATAGTACCTGCTAGACCCCTTTCACACCCTAAGTTGCCTGAGATTAAGATTCCTGAATTTGATGGTCAGTTGAGTCAGTGGAATTGTTTTTGGGAATCCTTTAGTAGTATAATTGATAGGCGTCAAGACATTGACCCAGTATTGAAATTTAACATGCTCAGATCTTATTTGAGAGGTAAAGCTTATAGAACCATTGAAGGTCTTCCCATAACTAGTGGTAATTACAGTGTAGGATTGAGTTTGTTGAGAAAAAGCTTTGCCGACAATGACCTTTTGTTGCAACAATTATATTTAGATTTGATGAACATGAAACCCCCTGAACATAATTTAACTGAGCTGACTGAATTTCACTTAACATTTCAACGTTTGTTGATGCAAATCGAGGGTGTAACCCAAGTACCTTGTGATGACTACCTAATAAAAGACATAATTGCTAAGAAACTTAGTCCTAAAACTTTAGAGTATCTTTTTAATAAGTACAGTACTTATACTTTGACTATTACACAATTGAAGGATGGTATTGGACACCTTATCAAGGTCATGGAATGTTCTCGTATTCTCTCTGATCAGTCTAGGAATAAGCAAGTTTCACATTCTGATGCACATTCCAAAACTAAAGTAGTAGTTAGTCAGAATTCTAGTACAAATTCTAATCATAGGTTTAGTACAGTACCTAAGCAAGTAGTTGTGTCCCAGATTCAAATTAAGTCTAATTCGTCATCTAGTAATTCAAGTACTTGGAACAAACCTTGTCTCCCTGGTAAGGATATTCATAATACTAAGTTTTGTTCTAATTACGCAACTCATGAAGCCAGGAAGAACAGAGTTAGAGAGTTAGAACTATGTTTTGTGTGTATGCAGAAAGGCCATAGAGCCTCACAGTGTCGAGAGACGGCCGAGTGTAGAAATTGTAATGGCAAACATCATACTTTTCTCTGCATGAAATTAACCAACAGTAGTACTGCAGTTAATCAAGTGTCAGTTGCGTCTAATGCCCCAACAGTTATTAATAATGGAACTAACCTTAACAGTAACATTCCCACTAATCAAGTAGTAGTGGATGATAAGATTAGAATCCTGTCAGGAAGAGATGACAGTGTCGCTAATTCTGTTCAACCATATGTCCAGACTAATAAGGTTCCACTTCCTTCAGTAGCACTTCCTACAGCAATTGTTAAGATTTCTGGTGCTGGGGTACGTGAAACAGTTAGGATGTTTTTAGATACCGGTGCTCAATGGTCTTTCATTCATTCTGCAGTAGTAAAGCGCCTTAAGCACAATCCAGTGTTTCGCATCTCACTTAAACTGACTTCATTTGGTTATCAAGCCGAAAACATTTTGTGTGACGTCGTTCGTGTTGTAGTACGCATTGGTACACAATGTATTCCGATTTATGCTGTCGTCTATGATAAGGTTAACACTACGTTATATATACCTGGCATTGCTAGTGTTGCAGAAGCACTCACAAAAAAGGGGATCAAACTTGCAGATCCTAACATTGAGTCTGATGTGATTAGTGACATAGGTATGGTAATTGGTGCAGATTACTATTCTAGATTTGTGACCAACCATACTTTCTACTCTGGAATTACACTTTTGTCTAGTCCAGCAGGTTCAATTATCTTTGAACCTATGCCAAAGTGGGCAAATAGTTCTCAGTCAGTTAACACAGTTAATGGGCAACATGTGCTTTGTGCTCGTGTAGGAGTACAAACCCTTGAGTCCGAAGTTCAGAACCTTTGGAATTTAGATGTTATTGGTATTAAGAATGAAACTTTAACACCGGAGGAAGTACAATCAGTGAGTCATTTTGAGTCCACTTGCCAGAAGGCAGACAATCAGTATTTTGTGGAATTACCCTTTAAGGGCACTGAGAGACCAGCAACTAACTATAGAAGCGCTTATGGTCAGCTCATGTCACTAGCTAAATCCTTTGCAACTCGTCCAGAACTTTATGGACAATACTCAGAGATTTTTAATGAGTACATTGAATTGGGATTCATTGAGAAAATTGATAACCCTTCAGTTACAGATGGACTGACTCATTACTTGCCTCATCATCCAGTCTACAAGAATTCTCCTACCACTCCTATTAGAGTAGTGCTTAATGCTTCTAGTAGAGCTGATTCAAAATCAAAGTGCTTGAATGAATGTTTACTAACAGGCCCAAGCCTAACCCATAAACTTGTTGATTCTCTCATTGAATTTCGTACTAACCCTGTAGCTGCTGTATCAGACATTTCCAAAGCCTTCCTACGTATAGGTATTTTGCCAAACTGCAGAGATTTCTGTAGATTCTTGTGGTTCGAGGATGAAACACTTCAGAAGGTAGTTACCTATAGATTTAAAATAGTACTCTTTGGTACAACATCATCTCCCTTTTTGCTTCAGAAAACACTCACATATCACTTGGAGACACATTCACATCCAGTAGCTAAGTCTCTGATCTCTCATTTCTATGTAGATAACTTTGTTTGTACTTATTCAGACTCTGAACAGTTAAAAACAGAGTATCCCATAGTAAATTCTATTTTAGCAGAAGCCTCTATGCCATTACAAGGTTGGGTGAGTAATGATGTAAAATTTAATGATGAAGTTGGTGTTAATCATGACCAATTGGATCTGAATAATGTAAATGTTTTAGGAATTTCTTGGAATGTTGTAAACGATGAAATCAAATTGTACTCCAGTAAGAAAGTGTGCAAGGAGGAGTGTGTGCATCATCAAATCACTAAGAGATCAGTTGTATCTGTAATTGCTAGTGTATTTGATCCTTTAGGATTGTTATCACCAATCTTGATCAAGGGAAAGTTGTTCATTTCAAAATTATGGAGAAGTAAGTGTTCTTGGGATGAACCTTTGCCAGAACCTTTAGTACAAGAATTTTCAGTTATTTGCAGAGATTTGAATCAGATGTCAACCATTCAATATCCTAGATTTGTAATTGTCCCTGGTGTATCAGATTTACACATATTTTGTGATCCATCTAAAGTAGCTTATGGATTAGTTGCATATACTGTGGACTTAAGAAGCAAATCTAGTGATATCATTATGAGTAAAGTAAGAGTATCACCAAATCCTCCACTCACCATTCCTAAGTTAGAGTTACTCTCACTTACTTTAGCCTCAGCATTGGCTCAGACACTCTTGTTTAATGAGAAATTAGCATTCAAAGGTTGCACTATATGGTGTGACAGTGAAGTTGCCATTAATTGGTTGTATCATGATTCATCATCAGATGTTTTTGTGAGAAACAGAGCGTGTGAAATTCGCAATTTGCGATCTAAGTTTGATTTGAACATTTTACACGTCCCATCTAGAGAGAATCCTGCAGATATATTGACCAGAGGTGTTAGTGTATCAAAGTTGAATAGCAATGTCATGTGGAGACATGGACCTTCATTTTTGCTTAATCCATCAGAATATCCACAACAGAAAGAGTTCATTGTTAATTCTACAGTAGTGTATGAGATTTTAACAGAACCTGATGTTAATGAACCCATGCTTCCTCATTTTGAGATGAGTAAATATTCATCTCTTACTAAAGTTATGAGAATCATGTCATATGTAAAGCAGTTCTGTAATCATTATTTCTACGACAAGTTCAGGTTGAATACTCTTCATGCTTGTATTTGATTAGCCCAGTTACAAAGTTTTCCAACTTGATTTGCATTTTTTAAACGACCTGAGCAAAGTGCTAAACCAGCTTCAGAACTCATTAATTTAGTCAAACAATTAGATTTACATTTGAACGAAGATCAGTTAATTTGTTGTAGCAGTAGATTACAGAATTCAGATCTATCTCCTGAAGCACAATTTCCAATTTACTTACCTGCCAAACATCCATTGATCAAACTTATAATAGTTCATTATCATATTCAACATCATCATTGTGGATTAGGACAAATGTTGTCAGGACTTAGGAAGCAGTTTTGGATCTCTAAAGGTAGAGTAATTGAGAAGAAAATATTAAAACCATGTATTTTGTGTAAAAGGGCAGTTGGCAAGATGATCTCTCAACCAGTTCCCCCTCCTTTACCAGAGGAAAGAGCCAGCTTTGTTAGACCCTTCAACTCAGTTGGAGTAGGATTGGTTGTCAATTATGCCTTTGAATTTTCTGTTTTTGTTCTACACTTTATTATGTTTGTACATGTGATTTATTTAGCTTCCTACCCTTTTTGGGGGGAGAGTGTGGTGATCTGTCTATCACACACAGTTTCATTTGTTATACCTTGTGTGTGTTTTATTGCAATACCATAATTAGCATTGCATCAGCCTACATGTATATATTCATTTGAAAGACTATATTATAACAATAATTTATTTTGTCATTAATTTCATCATTTTCTCATGAATAAATGGGATTTGTTGGTAAAGATAATCTAAATCTTAGGAAATCCTTAATTATGTAAAATATGATAAAAGTATATCCTTTTATTTTAGAATGTGAAGCTCGTCTGCTTTGCTTACAGAACGGACGAGGACTCTCTCTGAGGACAGCATCAGGTGATGACCTATTGTTAGAGACTCGTAAAATTCATGTAAATTTATGAGCCTCCCATTTCGCCCCTTGGACTAGTGCTGTCGAATTTGTCAAGCAGTGACTGTGTTTCAATATTGCATAAAGTTTTGGGATTTTGAACAATTACTATTTCGCTATTGTGTTGTTTATTTTGATGTGTCCAGCAGTCGTGCCTGGAGCTATAACTCTTTGCTACTAAAGTAAAATTTAACCTTTTCTTTTTTGCTGAAATATTGCTCCATTATAATATTAACCTTTTTTTCAATATATTTTTATATTTTATCGATGAGTCTTTCATTTAAGCCTGGATTTATGCAGTGTTCAGTTGGTATTATTTAGTGTATTTGTGTTACTAACCAGTGGGAGTTCTCCACTAACTATTAAGCAAACGTAACTCATGCCCTTCCCCTTTAGTACCGTACAGTTTGTCTTATATTTACTTATAAGCCAGTAAGTTTTAGCCAAACTTTATTTGAAGTTGGTGGAGTAAATACTTTTTTGTACGGTAGCCTGCAAAAAACTGAGAGTAGACTATTCATTGACCAGGTGAAAGCAGGCATTCTGGGAATAGTCGCCACAGCCCATTCACTATCAGAGACCGGACATTAGACTGGTCAAAGATAATAAACCCGTGGATTGGGTTACTAAGCAGCTTTACCTGGGCATATGCATTAACAGCCCCATTCTTTCCTGGACCTGAGATAAAATATATGTTAGACAAGTACAAAATGCGTCAGGCAGCCAAGTTTATACAACATTGCAATCTTCAGTCTCGTCAGAACCTTTTACGTGCAAGACATTTGAAGCCTTGAAGACCAACATTAGGATAAGATAAAGGTCATCCAAGACAATGCCATGCGGACCATGTTTGGAGCCCCATGTGGACTAACAGAGAAAACCTTCAGCTGGAATTCAATCTCATGCCACTAAAGATCTCTGGAGAGAATGAGCTTCACAGAGGCTAAAACCACCACGGCACAACCCTGAAAAGGGTGATCAACACTGTGAAGTTAACACAAATAGTGACAAAACCGACTCGCATAACCCCTAATTCTAGGACTCTTATAGATCTGATAATAACAAATAAAGTGGAAAGTATACCCTATTGGGACGTAGTTCCCTGCCCAATTGCAGACCACGAGCTAAACATTGCTATGCTAAACATAAACAAGCCCAAAAGGAAGCCTCTCCTCAAGACATTCCGGTGTCTAAAAAATTACTCCCCTGATATCTTTTGTGAAACATTAATAACACAAATGCACTTAATAGAATTAAATACACAGATAACGTCGATTTGCAGGTTGAGATTCTAACAAAAGTCTTCCTTGAATGCTTAGATAGTTGTGCACCCATTGTAACAAGAAAAATAACCCTCCCCTCAGCCCCCTGGCTAACTAATGACATCAAAGAGGCAATGCAAATCAGAAATCAAATACAAAAAGAGCTAAAAATGAATAGATATGATATGACTCTCCGAGAACGTTATAAAACAGAAAAGAAACATGTCAGATCTCTCATCAGTGTAAGTAAAAAAGACTTTTACAAAAATCAATTTAATGACTAGACATGATACAGCAGCAAAATGGAAAGTGATAAGAAGCATGATACCAAATGAAAAGAGTACCTCAGAAAGTTATGAAAATATTATGGAGTTGAAAGACAAAGCAGAAAACTTTAATAACTATTTTGCTAACGTTGGCAAAAATACATATGAAAAAACTCAAGAAAACATCAACTCAGTGAATATGAGTAATTGCTTAAATGACAATTCTTCCAATGAAAACACAAGAGAGTACTTCAAGATAAATCCTATCGATTGTGCTACCCTAATTCTTAAAATAAAGAGCCTAAGAAACTCTGGCTCTTATGGTTCAGATGGTATACCATTTCAGTTCATCAAAGATGCTCTACCCATGATTGCATCCTATATTCTAACTATTATGAACACTTCCATTGTTACTAAAAAGTTTACTGACTCTTGGAAAATATCACATGTAATACCTCTGCATAAAAAGGGGGACAGAGAAGATGTGACAAACTATCGTCCCATTTCCCTGCTACCCATTTTCTCTAAAATACTAGAAAAAATTGTTGCATGCCAACTTGTCATATTTAGAATCAAATAGACTATTAAGTATTAACCAACATGGTTTCAGACCGAAACTTTCGACAGAAACTGCACTGCTTAAAGGTACGAATAGTATATATAATAATATAGATATGAAAAAAATATCTCTGCTTGTATTATTAGACTTATCAAAAGCCTTCGACAGTGTAAACCATGAAATTCTTTTAAGTAAATGTATTAACTTTAATATTGATCCAAGCTGGTTTAGCGAGTATCTATCTAATCGTAAACAGTCCATACGTCTTAACAACATTATCTCTGTGCCAAAAAATGTATCATTTGGTGTTCCACAGGGATCAGTACTTGGTCCTATCCTCTTCTCCATTTACGTAAATGATCTATCTTCTTTCATTTCTAACTGTCTAGTCGTACAATATGCAGATGACACTCAACTACTCCTTCGTGGTGATATTAATAATCTCCCAGAGCTAACTTTAAGAGCAGAAAACACTCTGTCAAAAATTAAAACCTATTTCCAAGAAATTGGGCTGTTAATTAACAAAAGTAAAACACAGTGCATATTTATTGGTTCAAGGCTCCACATAGTACATATTCCAGAAAACACAACAATTAATTTTTGCGACAATATTATCACACCTAGCAAAACAGTAAAAAACCTAGGAATTCACTTTGATAACCACATGTTGTTTGATTCCCACATAGATAAAGTATGCAAAAAGGTTACAGGAACATTAATGTACTTATCATGTATAAAAGACAATTTTGAGACTACCACTCGAATAACTGTTATTGAATCTCTAGCCCTAAGTCACATTAATTACTGCACAACTGTTTGGGGAGCTACCACTAAGACTCAGATAAACAGAATACAGAAGCTTATTAATTTTGCAGCTCGAGTTGCCCTGGGAGGAATAAGAAAATATGACCACATCACACCAGCTCTCAATAAACTTGGGTGGCTGCGGGCAGAAAATAAGGTCGCTTATGCTATTTATGTTTTTGTATTCAAAATTTTGTACCACCATTATCCTAGCTGGCTATTTGATTTAAAAACAGTCATGGATATAAGGGGAACCAACACAAGACAGAGCAGTGAGCTCTTTATTCACAGAACAAACACAGAAGCAGGTTCAAAGATGATCACTATCAAAGGGCCAACACTGGAATAATATTCCAGAGCATCTTAAAAATGCATCCTCCTTCACAGCTTTCAAAGGCAAACTATATAGTTTTCTTTTGGACAAATAGTTGCTGCTCATTAAGAACTAATTATTCTCATTGTAAGGAAACAAATATGGAAATGATGCCGATAATAACGATCCTGTATCTAGTGGCATACTTACTACTTTATTATTAACATTATTGTTAACATTTTTATTACAGCATTATTATTTTCTATGAAAGCTACATTTAATTTAACTATATGTCTAACCCTCTTATTTATTAGTTTAATTACATGTCTACTTATAAGTTACTATTAATTTTGAATAATCATTGTACAAAATGGAAATAAATGTTTGTCTGTTTGTTTGTCAGTGATAACTTCAATCTAGCCCTCAGCCAACACCCGTGTAATAAGAATATTCAGAGTTTTTATTGTTTATTTAACCCAACAAGTGACCTCTTATACATCTTTGACATAAGTATATCATATTAAAAGAAAAATAACTGGAACATATGCATGAAATATACAGAAATTAGATAAAGAGTAATACATCAGAGCTACGGGTCCTCCATGACCCGTTCCATCCATCCTTGGTGTAGAAATTAAAAAAGAAAAAAGATCAATACTTTATCACAGCGTAGAGCATTGACAATGCAGTATTTACAACTGAAAAAAAGATAAATAATTCAAAAAATATGTGATCAAAGTAAGTTAATTTATTTTGGATAAGCTAATTATTTTTATTAATACTACATACTTGATAACTCATGTAGTCTCCGTGGCTCAAGCGGTAGCGTCCGCGACTCTGAGGCGTCAGGTCGAGGCCCGTCACGGTCTGAGGTTAGCAAGGGCATGCTCTCAGATTAACGATTACATCTGCCAAAACAAGTCCTTCGCAAGAAGGCAACCGTCCAAGTGCTTGGATGAAAAGTGAGTCCGTGAAGTAAACCCGAACATACTTGATAACTCATATACTTAATAGCTTAAATGAAGCCTTTTTATGATTTTGTTTTTATGAGAGGATGTTAAATAGTCGGTACACAGGGCTTTGAGTTTTATAATAAATTCATGCTATAACCAAAAATGCAAACTAGCCCAAATTAATTAGCATGCCATTAATAATATCAAATTCTTACCATTATCAATAAAAGAAATAGCAAATTAGAATTAAGCTGAGAATCTTTAACGTCTACAATGGCCTTGGTAGTTTCTTTCTTACACACTTTAGTAAAGAACTACTAAAGCCATTGTAGACGCTAAAGATTCTCTGCTTAATTCTAAATTGCTTAAATTTGCTATTTCTTTAATTGATAATGGTAAGAATTTGATATTAATGACATGCTAATTAATTTGAGCTTGTTTGTATTTTTGGTTATAGCATGAATTGATCATCGAGCCCGCAAACTCTCAAGTTTACTACACTGACGGTTCAGTAAATCAAGAAACTGGAGCCTCAACCGCCGCCTTCACCACTGGAAACCACGTCCTATCCTGGAGACTGTCAAACTCCTGCTCATCGCTCTAGACTGAGCTTGTTGCCATAGCCAACGCCCTCGACTTCTTCATCCAGCAAGGAGCTGGCCATGCCCTAATTCTCTCTGACTCTAAAGGCTCCTTACAGGCCATCTAGAAGCCACTCCTCAGAGACAATGTACGTATCGTCACCACCATCCTCAGCCACTACCACAGGACGACCAGCCTTGGAAAAGCCATCACTCTTGCCTGGATTCCCAGCCACGTCGGCATCAAGGGAAATGAGGAAGCCGAGCAAGCCGCCAAACAAGCCACTCTCAGAGCAGAAATCCAAATATCTCTGTCTCCTGGGATTCAACAGATAAAAAATAAAGCCACCAAGTCACTCCTTAACGCCTTAATAACTAAACACAACCTGTGCACAGACATTGACTCCCCCTCCACCCGGTGGTACAAAGCCACCAGTGATCTTCAGCGAATCACCCTGCCTAAGAACCTTCGACGAAGCACGGCGGTCAATATGTATCATCTGAGACTCGGGTACAAGTGCACCTGGCGAATAGTGGAGGATATTATCAGGGAATGCACCTTTTGCCAGGTAGCCTCACCACATCCACTGCTCCATTACATCCTCGAATGTGATTCCTTTTCAGAAATTCGACGGAAAACTGGTGCCCCAGCAACATCCAGCGAAGATCCAAATTCCCTTCATGTTGCTAGCTCCATAATCAGACTAGCAACCAATAACTACATGAACAGTCTACTAAATATCATCAGTCAATACCCTCCACCAAGATAACCATGAAATAACTCTCTCTCACCTCCAAAACAGGAATTCATATAAAATGTTTGATGTAAACTAATAATCCTCAACTGAACACTTATGCTTTCCATTATCTTTACAGTTTTGCACAACCTCACCTGCTGGCCAAAATAGGAGAGTCCGATCACCCTCAAGAGTGAATACCACCAACAATAACAAGATTTCACCCCACCTCCTCACCAAATAGGAAAGCCCATTCGCCCGCAAGAGCAAATACTACCTACAATCAACAAAATCTTACCCCACCTGCGGGCCACAAGGGAAGGTCTGCTCACCCTCAAAAAAAAAGTATGATCCGATTTCACTTCACGGACTCCCTTTTCAACCAAGCACTAGGATCATACCTGGTGGAGAAGAATTTCCCCATTACTATCGGGAAACCCACCAGATCCCATATATGTAAAAGGAAACCCAAACCATAACTTTAACCGTAACTTTAAGTTGCTTTAACTAAATAGTGTGTAAATGTTTAACCATTCTGACCTATGTCTCCCACTGAACTTTTCTTAACAAATACTATCAAAATATAAACAAACTTGGTTAAAAAAAAATCATTTCTGCATTTTCTCTACTAAATTTTTTTTTCCTCCTTTACTAAAAAAAAAAATTATGTATGTGTGTATATATGTATTTATATATATTGTGCACATGTATGTATATATCTGTGGGTATATAGCAGTTATTACTAATCAACCAAATAATAGCAGAGCTCATCAAGAATGTAAACTTTTAAATAACAACTAAGAGTCATGTCTGGGCAGTGAGATAATGTTAAGCTGTATCTACATTGAATTTTAATCAAAACTTAGCACGAGGGTCTGTCCCTCTCTTTTTATCTCTTACTTTATTTAATTTCGTGCCTTTCCCTCCAATTCCCTTATATCCTTTATCCCCTCCCCTTGTTCCCCCCCTATCGAATCCAATCCTTAGACTTACAATGTCTTAGTCCTAAGTTAACTCGTAATCAAATTCTCGCCTCATTACATGACCACCCTTGAGACCCACCACAATTTGAGGGTAGAAAGAATATTCACTCAACGTAATTATTTTACTGCCAAAACAAAATTCCTTCTAAAAAAAAAAAAAAAAGGTCTTCGCCTAGGTCCTATATATATATATATATATATATATATATATATATATATATATATATATATATATATATATATATATATATATATATATATATATATATATATATATATATATATATATATATATATATATATAAAAGGGAGTACGTGACGTAAAACCGAATCCATATATATATATATATATATATATATATATATATATATATATATACTCAATGACATGGTGAAAGCTTGAGAGTGATATAAATATATCAAGCATGATGAAAACAACTTAAAACTGCTAAAAAGTAATAATTTGATACCATTTCATTTCTTAACTGTGGATGAAATTACCTAACTAAACTTATCATACCTATCCTAATATCATAATTAGTTTTAATCACTGTTTTCTTTCATGCCGGAAAGGGTGAAATAAAATTCCAAAAACATTGAAAAACATCTAAAGCAACTGAAACTAATTCTCATTAGCAACAGATAAGTTCACAAAAAATTTATTATATTACATAGTTTTAAAAGTGATATGATTAGAGTTTTACTCTACAAAAATACCATTAAGAACAAACATGTATGCCATTGTAGCATACATTATATATTATAAATTGCTGCTATAAAATAACACTACAATATATTATGTAATAATTATTCAAACATAAAAACAAATTACCTAAATATTTCAAAACCCAAAAAAATTATAACAAATTAAAATTAAAATAAAAAAATTATATTGCATTGCTCGATGAATTATTATTGGCACCAGATCTTTATTATAAATATGATACTGCTTCATTGTACACGGTGGAAGAATAAAACTTGCACTCGAGTCTGTGGACATGTTTCACATCCAATATTATATATATATATATATATATATATATATATATATATATATATATATATATATATATATATATATATATATATATATATATATATATATATATATATATATATATATATATATATATATATATATATATATATATATATATATATATATATATATATATATATATATATATATATATAGCAACAAACAACTACATGAACAGTCTACTAAATATCATCAGACAATACCCTCCACCAAGCTAACCATGCAATAACTCGCTCTCACACCCAAAACAGGAATTCATTTAAATTGTTTGATGTAAACTAAAAATCCACAATTGAATACTTATGCTCTCCATTATCTTTACAGTTTTTGCACAACCTCACCTGTGGGCCAATTAGGAAAGTCCGATTACCAACAATAACAAGATTTCACCCCACCTCCTCACCAAATAGGAAAGCCCATTCGCCCGCAAGAGCGAATACTACTTTTACACTCCAAAAAATCTCACCCCACCTGTGGGCCACAAGGGAAGGTCCGTGCACCCTCAAGGGAGAACATCCAACAACGAAAACGAATGCAACATGCCTACTGGTATATATATATATATATATATATATATATATATATATATATATATATATATATATATATATATATATATATATATATATATATATATATATATATATATATATATATATATATATATATATATATATATATATATATATATATAATATTGGATGTGAAACATGTCCACCGACTCGAGTGCAAGTTTTTTTCTTCCACCGTACACGGTGGAAGAAAAAAACTTGCACTCGAGTCGGTGGACATGTTTCACATCCAATATTATATATATATATATATATATATATATATATATATATATATATATATATATATATATATATATATATATATATATATATATATATATATATATATATATATATATATATATATATATATATATATATATATATATATATATATATAATATATATATATAGCAACAAACAACTACATGAACAGTCTACTAAATATCATCAGACAATACCCTCCACCAAGCTAACCATGCAATAACTCGCTCTCACCCCCAAAACAGGAATTCATTTAAATTGTTTGATGTAAACTAAAAATCCACAATTGAATACTTATGCTCTCCATTATCTTTACAGTTTTTGCACAACCTCACCTGTGGGCCAATTAGGAAAGTCCGATTACCAACAATAACAAAATTTCACCCCACCTCCTCACCAAATAGGAAAGTCCATTCGCCCGCAAGAGCGAATACTACTTACACTCCAAAAAATCTCACCCCACCTGAGGGCCACAAGGGAAGGTCCGTGCACCCTCAAGGGAGAACATCCAACAACGAAAACGAATGCAACATGCCTACTGGTATATATATATATATATATATATATAATATATATATATATATATATATATATATATATATATATATATAATATATATATATATATATATATATATATAATATATATATATATATAGTTTATTGACAAAATATTACCAAAAAAAATATTTTTTTTTCTTTTTGCACAAAATAGCATAAGTATTAGATACAATATTTTGTCCATCAAAAAATCTTAGCCTAAAGAACAATACAAATATTCTCACAAACTTACCAACAAAAGTAAATAATCACATTTATCTTAATGCCTAATTCTGAAATACAGTTAGAAGAATAGACTACATCCAATATTACAATTTAACCTATACATACAAAAAATCAATGCTTTCCTCATTACAAGGTTGAATCTCTTCCTTATCTGTATAACTTTAGTACTTCATAAATATACTGACACAACTCGGTAATATGAAGCTCTTCATTCAAAAGTGATTGGACACTCAGATAGTTTAACATATTATATTTTTGTCTCACTGATTGGGAGAAAGGACACTCAATTAGCACATGTTCTTCGCTCTGAATTGCCATTTGATTACAAGCACATGCTCTCATTTCTCGTGGTATTCTGCTCCACCATCCAGTCTCTACACGCAACTCATGAGACATTACTCTTAACCTTGTGAATGCAACTCGCAAATAGTCTAGTACAAACTCTCTGCTACTACACACTTTATGTACTGTCAACTGACTATTTAAAATTTGTCTATATGTAAGATATTTTGTGGCACCTTGGGGTTTATTCAGTATTACAGTTTTTATTCCACTTAGAGCAGAAGTTTCCACATTATTTGTAATATATGAATTTAAGAGTTGATATCCAGGTGTATTTTCCCGTCTGCATATGTCAAATACCACTTTACCATAATTTCCCTAAATCTGAAATCCTGCAGAGTATTGTGAGTACAAAACTTATATTTGTTGTATGATGAGACTGTCTAAAATATTAAAGGAAAAAAAAATTGAGAACATTTTCGTGAGGGGAGAGAGAAGCTGCCGTCCAGTTCTGCCTTGAAGGAAATTTAGAAGAGTTGCCAGAGGTGAAGCCATCACATCACATTACCTAATTTTTTGTGTGTAAACTGGGGAAAACTCTTAAGCCGTTTACCTGATCCTTTGGTTCCATATATTGTTAAAATCAGTATCCTTCCCATTTATATTAACTTGTTAGTTAGTTTGATACACGAAATAATTGAATAATAAAAAAAAAACTAAATATCCACCTGTCAACAGTACTGAGTTAAGTTGCCAAGTAGTACAGCTGTCTTATTTTCTTCATTTTTTTTTGCTTTTCTTTTAGCTTTCTCTTTTACTCTTTTTTTTATTTTGTATATATATTGAGTTAAATGTAAAGTCTAATCCTGTGATAACATATCTTGGTTAGCAAGTGCGTTTATCAGTTAGGAAGAATATATAGCAGAAACAGGTGGGTGCCACCTCAGACACAAATTCGAATTTTCCTTCAGGTTTGACTTTTGTTTTGTTGCATTTTTTTTTCTTTTTCTTTTTATCCTTAAATTACCATGGTCAAGTTTTTAAGTTAAGATGTGTGTTACCAGAAAAGAGATAAACTGAGTCACTAAATAGCACTTATATGGAGATATAAAAATTCTGTGTGAAGCTTAATTAAAAGTTGTTCTCTTTTTTTTTCCCTCTTTCTCGTCTTCTTTCTATATTCTGTGAGAGGGAGAACATAAAAATGACGCCATCTCTGTCCCAAACCTCTCTCATCCATGGGTCAGTAGGAGGGGTAGCCATTAGGAGACTTAAACAGAAAATCAAGAATTTAGAGGCAATGGTTATAAGCCTTGATGAAAAAATTCGGAATATGGATGGAGAAATGAAAGAGAATGAAACACTCAGAGAGCAAATAATATCTTTGGAGGAAGCAAATAAAGCACAAGGGCAGGAGAGAAAGGAACTAGAAAAAAGAATAAAGAAGCTGGAAGGGGAAAAGAGTCAACTAGAATCTAGAATTTCTAAGCAAGAAGATAAAAACAAACAGCTGAATGACAACCTAAAGGAATTAGATGTTAGTTCACTGCTCTCTTCTGAGAGAGACGAGAGTGCTGCTTGGAATGTCCAGATTAAGGAAAACATTGAACAGTTCAGAAAAGAGTTCCAGGAGCTGAATATGGAAAATGATGCCATGAAAACTTCCTTTGCTGATGCACTAAAGGGTAATGTGGCAGTAAAAGAGGCTGTAAAGGTGGTGGCACTGGAAAACATACAAACAGTTGACTATAAAGAGACAGTAATCGAAAAAATGAAAGACGTTGTGATGGAAAGGGCAAACCCACTCATCAGACAGGCACTTGATAAGGAGAAGACAGTGGTAATCTCAGGCATAAGCGAATCCCAGGAGCCAACAAGGCAGGGGAGACTTGAAGAAAATAAAGCTAGGATTGTAGACCTGATAAGAAAGCTTGGAGTAGTTTGTGGTCCTGAGGATATTGTAAACATACACCAACTAGGTAAATATTAGAGGGAAGGAAAGCCGAGACCAACAAAAGTAACCTTTGAGAGAGGGGAAACATGTAGGGAAATATTGTTGAGAAAAAAAAGTCAAAAAGACCTTCAAGAATGCAAAGAAGTGTTCATTAGACGATACAGAACACAGGAAGAGATGGGAAAGATAAAAAACTTGTTGCAAAAGGCAAGAAGGTTAAATAATGAAAGAAATGAAGAACAGAAGAGAAATTTTCGTTTCAGAGTTCTTCCAGACAAAGGGGAGATAAAAATGATAATGACAGAAGATCAGGGGATGGGGCCTCATTAAGATTTTTTATACACAAATGCTGATGGATTAGCTGGTAAGGCAGTAGAATTAAAAGATAGGATTCACAACAGTAAGGCAGATATAGTAGCAATTGCAGAGACTAAGTTGAGTGAGGACATAAACAGTGTCACAGTTTTTCCTAAGGGCTTCAGAATACTAAGGGTTGAAAGATCTAAGAGGGCTGGTGGAGGGATAGCACTGCTCATAAGTGAAAGGATTCAAGTTGAAGAAATAAACTTGGCTATAGAAAGTGAGTTCAAGGAATTTCTTGTTGCTCGCATAAATACTGGGTCAGAGAGCATTATAATAACTGTTGTATACAACCCACCAAGGAACCAAAATAGGCTTGAAGTTTATGAGGAAAGTCATATAGGTACTATTGAAGTCAAAAACTCAGTTGTTAACATGGCACGGGAAAAAAAATGTAGGATTTTGATTATGGGAGACTTTAATCATAAAGAGATAGATTGGATAAATCTTGACCCACACAGTGATGAGGACTCATTTGGGGTAAGATTCCTAGATTGCGTACAAGGGAATTTCCTACACCAACATGTAATGGAACCAACAAGGGCCAGGGGTGGGGATGAGCCATCACTACTTGATCTAGTGTTCACAGATAATGTGTTGGATATTGAAAAAAATTGAGTATGAACCACCAATTGGAAAGAGTGACCACTGTGTGTTGTTGATGGAGTATATCATTGAAGATATTCTTCCTGAGAGTAGAGGCACTGAGAACATGAGGAGGAACTATCGGAAAGGAGATTACATCAAAATGAATGAGCTTTTTGCAGTTATTGACTGGAGAACCTTATTTTACAACAAATCTGTACAAGAAATGTATGACATCTTTTGTGAGAAATATGGGAAGATAGTAGATTGCTGCATACCTGTCACCAAAGTAGGTGTAATTCATGCCAGAGAGAAATGGTTCGATAATGGGTGTAAAAGAGCTAAGGAGTGGAGAGACAAATGCTGGAAAAGGTATAGGAGGAGAAAAAACATAAATGCCTGGCAAACCTACAAAAGAGCAAGAAATGACTACCTAAGTAAAAGGAGAGAGGCAGAGGGAGACTATGAGAGGGACATCACCAGGAAGGCTAAAGAAAATCCCAAGCTTTTCCACAGCTTTATCAGAGGAAAACTGAAGGTAAAAGAACAGGTTTTAAGGCTAAAGAGAGCGGATGGAAGCATCAATGAGACGGATGAAGAGATTTGCAAAGAATTGAACAAGGAGTTTCAGTCAGTATTTAAAGTAGAAAATACCCCACCCCCTCAGATTGCAGTGATAGAAGCTCAAGGGCCGGTATTAGAGAACATCAACCTTACAACCACAGAGGTATGCAAAGCGCTGATGGATTTAGATGTTCATAAAGCTACAGGTCCTGATGACATATCCCCTCATGTGCTTAAAAAATGCGCAAACACAATATCAGTGGCACTAAGTATCATATTTAAGGAGTCACTGGAGTCGGGGGAGATTCCAAGATGCTGGAAACAAGCAAATGTGATACCTATCTTCAAAAAGGGAAGGAGGGATACGGCTCTGAACTATAGACCAGTTTCCTTGACCAGCATAATTTGCAAAGTTATGGAGAAACTACTAAGGAAACATATCTCTCTTCACTTGGAATCCTTCAACTTTTTGTCAGTGAGGCAACATGGCTTCAGAGAAGGTAGATCAACAGTAACAAACTTATTAGAATTTTATGATGAGGTAAGCCAAATCTTACAGGAAAGAGAGGGCTGGGCAGATTGCATATTCCTAGACTTCCAGAAAGCGTTTAACACTGTTCCACATGGGAGACTTATTAGGAAGCTGCAATCAATGGCTAGAATAGGTGGAAATGTTTTGGAATGGATAAAAACTTACTTAGAAGGAAGGGAACAGAGGGTTAGAGTAAGACACTCAGTGTCTGAATGGAGAAGAGTTAGTAGTGGAGTTCCACAGGGTTCAGTTTTAGGGCCACTTTTGTTCCTTGTATATGTAAATGACCTACAAGAGTCTGTAAATTCATTCATGAATATGTTTGCAGATGATGCAAAGATTGTGAAGAAAGTAAAAAACGAGAACAATGGTAGAGAACTTCAGGAGGATCTAAATAATCTGCATGAGTGGTCAGAAAAGTGGCTAATGAAATTCAATACTTCAAAATGTAAGGTAATGAGAATGGGTACAAGTGCTAGAAGGCCCAAGCTTGACTACTCCGGTGGCTGGAGTACAACTTCAAGAGACAGAAAATGAGAGAGATCTAGGAGTAAACATACTGGCAGATTTGTCTCCAGAAATACATATAAATGGCATAGTAAGGGCAGCATATGCATTCTTATAAAATGTAAGGGTAGCCTTCAGGCACATGGACAAGGAAATGTTCAGAAATATTTATGTAACCTATGTGAGGGCAAAACTCGAATATGCAGCCCCCTTTTGGAATCCGCACTTGAAAAAGCACATAGGTAAGCTTGAAAAAGTTCAAAGACATGCCACGAAACTGGTGCCAGAAATACGCAATCTCAGTTATGATGAGAGGCTGAGGGAATTAGACTTACCATCACTCGAAGCTAGAAGAGTGAGGGGTGGATATGGTGACAGTCTTTAAATTCCTTCATGGTTATGATAGAGTGGATAGGGATCGATATTTTGATATGGCTGGCTCTAGAACTAGAGGTCATAGTTTGAAGCTTCGTAAGAAAACTTCTTTGCAGGATGTAAGGAAATACTTTTTCAGTGTAAGAGTAGTTGATAATTGGAATTGGCTAAGCGAGGAGGTAGTTAATGCTATCTCAATCCATAGTTTTAAGGACAGGTATGATAAGTATCACTAAGTATAAAATGGAACCGATCAGGAGACGGGAAGATACGATCTTTGGGCTCTTTCCCGTAAACACAATTAGGTAATCACATAGAAAGGTTCTTCATTGCTAACCTGTTGCAATTTTTGGTTAAAAATCCTCTTCTTCTTTCATTAACTTCATGTACTAAAGTTTCCAAATCACTTTCTATTAAACATAAGGATATTGGAGTGTTGTTTCTCACTCCCAATAAACACTTTACTGCCCTGTTATAAAGTTTTTCCATGCAAGCTAACTTATTTGTGAACCAACTCTCAGAGCCACGCAAAAGTGAAGAACTCAAAGCAGCTTTAAAAACTTTAACATTATATGCATAGGGCATACTCATGTTATTTATGCAGAATATACTAAACTTATTGACTGTTGCTGTACCATCGATTTCTTGCTGTTTAAGTATTGAGTGCATTTTTGTATCATCAGTAAACCATGCACCTAAGTACAGATGCTTTTTACTATAATCTATTTTTATGTTGTTTATCACTATTGATGCTTTATCTCTGTGGTGACTATCCCCAGAATGCCTGCTTTCACTTGGTCAATGAATAGTCTACTCTCAGTTTTTTGCAGGTACCGTACACAAAAATAGTTACTCCACTAACTTCAAATAAAGTTGGGCTAAAACTTACCGGCTTATAAGTAAATATAAGACAAACTGTACGGTACTAAAGGGGAAGGGCATGAGTTACGTTTGCTTAATAGTTAGTGGAGAATTCCCACTGGCTAATAACACAAATACACTAAATAATATTAACTGAACACTGCATAAATCCAGGCTTAAATGAAAGACTCATCGATAAAATATAAAAATATATTGAAAAAAAGTTAATATTATAATGGAGCAATATTTCAGCAAAAAAAAAAAAGGTTAAATTTTACAAAAATAACAAAGAGTTATAGCTCCAGGCACGACTGCTGGACACATCAAAATAAACAACACTTAATATCAAAATAATAATTGTTCAAAATCCAAAAACTTTATGCAATATTAAAACACAGTCACTGCTTGACAAATTCGACAGCACTAGTCCAAGGGGCGAAATGGGAGCCTCATAAATTTACACGAATTTTACGAGTCTCTAACAATAGGTCCTAACCTGGTGCTGTTCTCAGAGAAAGTCCTCGTCCGTTCTGTAAACAAAGCAGACGAGCATCACATTCTAAAATAAAAGGATATAATTTTATCATATTATGCATAATTAAGGATTTCCTAAGATTTAGATTAGCTTTACAAACAAATTCCAATAATTCATGAGAAAATGATGAATTAATGACAAAATAAATGATTGTTATAATATAGTCTCTCAAATGAATATATACATGGAGGCTGATGCAATGCTAATTATGGTATTACAATAAAACACACACAAGGTATAACTACTGAAACTGTGTGTGATAGACAGATCACCACACTCTCCCCCCAAAAAGGGTAGGAAGCTAAATAAATCACATGTACAAACATAATAAAGTGTAGAACAAAAAAACAGAAAATTTAAAGGCATCATTTATAACCTATCCTACTCCAACTGAGTTGAAGGGTCTAACAAATCTGACTCTTTCCTCTGGTAAAGGAGGAGGACCTGGTTGAGAGATCGTCTTGCCAACTGCCTTTTTACACAAAATACATGTTTTTAATATTTTCTTCACAATAACTCTACCTTTAGAGATCCAAAACTGTTTCCTGAGTCTTGACAACATTTGTCCTAATCCACAATGATGATATTGAATATGATAATGAACTATTATAAGTTTGGTCAATGGATGTTTGGCAGGTAAGTAAATTGGAAATTGTGCTTCAGGAGATAGATCTGAATTCTGTTTTCTACTGCCACAACAAATTAACTGATCTTCGTTCAAATGTAAATCTAATTGTTAGACTAAATTAATGAGTTCTGAAGCTGGTTTAGCACTTTGCTCAGGTCGTTTAAAAAATGCAAATCAAGTAGGAAAACATTGTAACTGGGCTAATCTAATACAAGCATGAAGAGTATTCAACCTGAACTTGTCGTGGAAATAATGATTACAGAACTGCTTTACATATGACATGATTCTCATAACTTTAGTAAGAGATGAATATTTACTCATCTCAAAATGAGGAAGTATGGGTTCATTAACATTAGATTCTGCTAAAATCTCATACACTACTGTAGAATTAACAATGAACTCTTTCTGTTGTGGATATTCTGATGGATTAAGCAAAATTGAAGGTCCATGTCTCCACATGACATTGCTATTCAACTTTGATACACTAACACCTCTGGTCAATATATCTGCAGGATTCTCTATAGATGGGACATGTAAAATGTTCAAATCAAACTTAGATCGCAAATTGCGAATTTCACACACGCTGTTTCTCACAAAAACATCTGATGATGAATCATGATACACCCAATTAATGGCAACTTCACTGTCACACCATATAGTGCAACCTTTGAATGCTAATTTCTAATTAGACAAGAGTGTCTGAGCCAATGCTGAGGCTAAAGTAAGTGAGAGTAACTCTAACTTAGGAATGGTGAGTGGAGGATTTGGTGATACTCTTACTTTACTCATAATGATATCACTAGATTTGCTTCTTAAGTCCACAGCATATGCAACTAATCCATAGGCTACTTTAGATGAATCACAAAATATGTGTAAATCTGATACACCAGGGACAATTACAAATCTAGGATATTGAATGGTTGACATCTGATTCAATCTCTGCAAATAACTGAAAATTCTTGTACTAAAGGTTCTGGCAAAGGTTCATCCCAAGAACACTTACTTCTCCATAATTTTGAAATGAACAACCTTCCCTTGATCAAGATTGGTGATAACAATCCTAAAGGATCAAATACACTAGCAATTACAGATACAACTGATCTCTTGGTGATTTGATGATGCACACACTCCTCCTTGCACACTTTCTTACTGGAGTACAATTTGATTTCATCGTTTACAACATTCCAAGAAATTCCTAAAACATTTACATTATTCAGATCCAATTGGTCATGATTAACACCTACTTCATCATTAAGTTTTACATCAGTACTCACCCAACCTTCTAATGGCATAGAGGCTTCTGCTAAAATAGAATTTACTATGGGATACTCTGTTTTTAACTGTTCAGAGTCTGAATAGGTACAAACAAAGTTATCTACATAGAAATGAGAGATCAGAGACTTAGCTACTGGATGTGAATGTGTCTCCAAGTGATAAGTGAGTGTTTTCTGAATCAAAAAGGGAGATGATGTTGTACCAAAGAGTACTACTTTAAATCTATAGGTAACTACCTTCTGAAGTGTTTCATCCTCGAACCACAAGAATCTACAGAAATCTCTGCAGTTTGGCAAAATACCTATACGTAGGAAGGCTTTGGAAATGTCTGATACAGCAGCTACAGGGTTAGTATGAAATTCAATGAGAGAATCAACAAGTTTATGGGTTAGGCTTGGGCCTGTTAGTAAACATTCATTCAGACTCTTTGATTTTGAATCAGCTCTACTAGAAGCATTAAACACTACTCTAATAGGAGTGGTAGGAGAATTCTTGTAGACTGGATGATGAGGCAAGTAATGAGTCAACCCATCTGTAACTGTAGGGTTATCAATTTTCTCAATGAATCCCAATTCAATGTACTCATTACAAATCTCTGAGTATTGTCCATAAAGTTCTGGACGAGTTGCAAAGGATTTAGCTAGTGACATGAGCTGACCATAAGCTCTTCTATAGTTAGTTGCTGGTCTCTCAGTGCCCTTAAAGGGTAATTCCACAAAATACTGATTGTCTGCCTTCTGGCAAGTGGACTCAAAATAACTCACTGATTGTACTTCCTCCGGTGTTAAAGTTTCATTCTTAATACCAATAACATCTAAATTCCAAAGGTTCTGAACTTCGGACTCAAGGGTTTGTACTCCTACACGAGCACAAAGCACATGTTGCCCATTAACTGTGTTAACTGACTGAGAACTATTTGCCCACTTTGGCATAGGTCCAAAGATAATCGAACCTGCTGGACTAGACAAAAGTGTAATTCCAGAATAGAAAGTATGGTTGGTCACAAATCTAGAATAGTAATCTGCACCAATTACCATACTTATGTCACTAATCACATCAGACTCGACGTTAGGATCTGCAAGTTTGATCCCCTTTTTTGTGAGTGTTTCTGCAACACTAGCAATGCCAGGTATATATAACGTAGTGTTAACCTTATCATAGACGACAGCATATATCGGAATACGTTGTGTACCAATGCGTACTACAACACGAACGACGTCACACAAAATGTTTTCGGTTTGATTACCAAATGAAGTCAGTTTAAGTGAGATACGAAACACTGGACTGAGTTTAAGGCGCTTTACTACTGCAGAATGAATGAAAGACCGTTGAGCGCTGGTATCTAAAAACATCCTAACTGTTTCACATACCCCAGCACCAGAAATCTTAACAATTGCTGTAGGAAGTTCTACTGAAGGAAGTGGAACCTTATTAGTCTGGACATCTGTTTGAACAGAATTAGCGACACTGTCATCTCTTCCTGACAGGATTCTAAACTTATCATCCACTACTACTTGATTAGTGGGAATGTTACTGTTAAGGTTAGTTCCATTATTAATAACTGTTGGGGCATTAGACGCGACTGACACTTGATTAACTGCTGTACTACTGTTGGTTAGTTTCATGCAGAGAAAGGTATGATGTTTGCCATTACAATTTCTACACTCAGCCATCTCTCTACACTATGAGGCTCTATGGTCTTTCTGCATACACACAAAACATAGTTCTAACTCTCTAACTCTGTTCTTCCTGGCTTCATGAGTTGCATAATTAGAACAAAGCTTAGTATTATGAATATCCTTACAAAAGAGACAAGGTTTGTTCCAAGTACTTGAATTGCTAGATGACGAATTAGACTTATTTTGAGTCTGGGACACAACTACTTGTTTAGGTACTGTACTAAACCTATGATTAGAATTTGTACTAGAATTCTGACTAGTTACTACTTTAGTTTTGGAATGTGCATCAGAATGTGAACCTTGCTTATTCCTAGACTGATCAGAGAGAATACAAGAACATTCCATGACCTTGATAAGGTGTCCAATACCATCCTTCAATTGTGAAATAGTCAAAGTATAAGTACTGTACTTATTAAAAAGGTACTCTAAAGTTTTAGGACTAAGTTTCTTAGCAATTATGTCTTTTATTAGGTAGTCATCACAAGGTACTTGGGTTACACCCTCTATTTGCATCAACAAATGTTGAAATGTTAAGTGAAATTCAGTCAACTCAGTTAAATTATGTTCAGGGGGTTTGATATTCATCAAGTTTAAATGTAATTGTTGCAACAAAAGGTCACTGTCGGCAAAGCTTTTTCTCAACAAACTTAATGCTGTACTGTAATTACCGCTAGTTATGGGAAGACCTTCAATGGTTCTATAAGCTTTACCTCTCAAATAAGATCTGAGCATGCTAAATTTCAATACTGGGTCAATGTCTTGACGACTATCAATTAAACTACTAAAGGAATCCCCAAAACAAGTCCACTGACTCAACTGACCATCAAATTCAGGAATCTTAATCTCAGGCAACTTAGGGTGTGGAAGGGGTCTGGCAGGTACTACTGTCTGACTAGGAGCTTGACTACCAAAGGACAAATGATCATCTATAGCTGACTTAATTTGTATGAGCACTTTATAGGCATTACGTTTCAGAGTTCTGTGCTCTCTAGAAACTTGGCTAAGCTGGGTACTATCAATAGCATCTTGACTAGCTGTCCAATGTACATCAATGGACTTGTACAACTTTGTAAGTTCTGCTTCTGAAAACTGTAACGACCGTAAGGATGGTGGAGGAGACGCTTTAAGGTCATGTTCTATAGAACTGAGCATATCTGTCAGATCATCGGTTACAACCTTGTAAAGTTCAAATGCTTTACTTTCAGCAATTGTTGGTAAAGACATCTTGCTGGATTAATCTTTACCTTATACAAATCACAATAATTTTGGCTAGGTGGCCAAACTAAACTAATACCAAAATTCACTAGGATTATAATATTTATATCCTAGGTACACTTGATTACACACGCATGTATTCAAATAGCTAATCTAAACCTTCCCTTGGACTAAAGAATTCGACATCAGCAGTGATATCACAAAAAATATGCCATGGATTTATACGTAGTGTTTTAATATCAAAGTTCAAAAACAATACCAAAGGTACCCTATTCAAATTTTATTCAGTAAATGTAGTAAAGTAGGCTAGCTAGACTAGGCACCATCCGGTTCGAAGGACCAGAAAAAAGCTAGAATATGTGGTGACTATTCCCAGAATGCCTGCTTTCACCTGGTCAATGAATAGTCTACTCTCAGTTTTTTTGCAGGCTACCGTACACAAAAATAGTTACTCCACCAACTTCAAATGGGCTAAAACTTACTGGCTTATAGTTAAATATAAGACAAACTGTACGGTACTAAAGGGGAAGGGCATGAGTTACGTTTGCTTAATAGTTAGTGGAGAACTCCCACTGGTTAATAACACAAATACACTAAATAATATTAACTGAACGCTGCATAAATCCAGGCTTAAATGAAAGACTCATCGATAAAATATAAAAATATATTGAAAAAAGTTAATATTATAATGGAGCAATATTTCAGCCCAAAAGAAAAGGTTAAATTTTACAAAAATAACAAAGAGTTATAGCTCCAGGCACGACTGCTGGACACTTCAAAATAAACAACACTTAATATCAAAATAATAATTGTTCAAAATCCAAAAACTTTATGCAATATTAAAACACAGTCACTGCTTGACAAATTCGACAGCACTAGTCCAAGGGGCGAAATGGGAGGCTCATAAATTTACACGAATTTTACGAGTCTCTAACAATAGGTCCTAACCTGGTGCTGTCCTCAGAGAAAGTCCTCGTCCGTTCTGTAAACAAAGCAGACGAGCATCACATTCTAAAATAAAAGGATATAATTTTATCATATTATACATAATTAAGGATTTCCTAAGATTTAGATTAGCTTTACAAACAAATTCCAATTATTCATGAGAAAATGATGAATTAATGACGAAATAAATGATTGTTTTAATATAGTCTCTCAAATTAATATATACATGTAGGCTGATGCAATGCTAGTTATGGTATTACAATAAAACACACACAAGGTATAACTACTGAAACTGTGTGTGATAGACTGATCACCACAATCTCTGTCTTTTCCATTAACAACAAAATACTTTGTCTTCTTTTCATTAATCACCATACCATAAGCATTACAATAATCTAACAGAGCCTCAAGTTTTGATATACACTTTTCACTAGATGTACTTACAATTACCGTGTCATCCATCATTAAAAGAGTATGTAAATTTCCCCCCAAAACATCTGTTCCATACTTTGAGAAGATGGGTGAGGAGAATGCCATTAGAAATCGTGAGAAAAGTGGAGGTTTTATTACTCAAACTAAGATGTCCGACATGGCGTGTTCTACGTGAGTAAGCACAACAAATCAATAGCGCAATGCAAAGCGCACGAATTAATCAGCACAAAAGTTATACATAACATTCCTCCCTCCAAGAAAAAACATACAAAACTTATCAAAAATGGATCAGAAAAATATCAACATACAAAAATCATTATACAGAAATATCAATATATTATGGCAACAAAAGACATTACAAATTTAATTTTTCTGGTGGCTTAATAATTCTCTTTGATCTCCGTAATACTGGAGATGGTGATACAATCTGTTTATCATTCACACCACACCTTACAGTGTCTGAGACTGTGTCCTCAGACTCAATACAATTACTATCAGGTTGAACTGAAACATCACACTTTTGTGAAGATACTTCAACATCATTAGTGGACCTAGAGGCATAGGAATAATTACTTACATTCGAAGAAACTAGGGGCATCGGAGACTCTCTAGGTGTCTTAATACAAGTACCAGTAAATCTAGGCATAAGCTGATCATGATGCCTCTTCCATGATATATTACCAAAATCATGAACTTGCACCAAATAATTTCTTACACCAAGCACTTCAATAATTTTACCTTCAATCCAAGTCTCTCCCTTCCCAAAAGTTTTAGCAAAAACTGCATCACCAACATTGTACATATTTGTCCCTTCAGAGAAAACTTTCTTTGACAATTTTTCCAGGTCTCTGTCTTTGTTAGGGGGACATTTTACAGATACTAAAGTTGTTTTAAAACATCTTCCAAATAGTAACTCTGCTGGTGATTTACCTATACCACTATGCATACTCTTTCTATAATTGTACAAATATCTACAGATTCTAGTATTCAATGATCCACTGTTGAATTTATTTAAGCCCTCTTTTAAAGTTCGAACTGCTCTTTCCACCAACCCATTAGATGATGGATTGTATGGGGCAGGAGTTAAATGTTGAATACCATTTTTCTTATAAGAAGCTTTAATCTCCTCGGACACAAAATATGGAGCATTATCCGAGACAACAATGTCTGGAATACCAAAATTAGAAAATGTTTTTCTAAGTAATTCAATGGTAACACTTGAAGTCACTGAACTAGTAACTTGAACATCTAGAAACTTAGAATATGCATCTACAATTACAAGAAAATATTTGTTATCTATGGGTCCAGCATAGTCAATGTGAAGTCTTGACCATGCCTTATCAGGGGTAGACCATGACAACACAGGAGCTTGGTTTGGTTGAAAATTTTTAAAACAAACTGGACAATTCTTTGTAATTTCAGAAATATCTTGGTCAATTTTAGGCCACCAAACCCAATTCCTAGCTTCTGCTTTCATCACATTTATCCCATTATGACCACTATGTAAGTGCTCAAGTATTTTACATCTTAAGCTGGTAGGTATTACAATTCTGTTTCTGTACAAAATTACAATGTCATATAAACTAAGATCAGACTTAACAGAACTATATTCATGTAATCTCAAATCATTTGTAGACCAACCAAATCTTATATTATGCATGAGTTGACCCAAAACCTCATCTTTCTGAGTACAATTTCTGATTTTTGAAAAAGAAATATATTCAAAATCTAAAGCTTCAACTAACTTAATGTATTCATTTGGAGTCATGGATTTATGATCATCATCAATAGGCAACCTGCTAAGGGCATCAGCCACAACATTTTCTTTACCCACTTTGTAAGTCAGCTCAATATCATATTGAGAGAGAAACAGTACCCAACGCTGAATACGAGCATTGGCATTAGTAGAAATATGACGCCCTTTGCCAAATAAACCTAAGAGTGGTTTATGGTTGGTCCTTGCTTCAAATTGTCTTCCAAGTAAAAAATATCTAAAGCGATTCAACCCAAAAACTAAGGCAAGCCCTTCTCGGTCAATTTGAGCATAGTTCTGTTCAGCTGATGTCAGTTTTTTACTGGCAAAATAAACTGGTACTTCTCTTCCATCAATTTTTTGCAACAATACACATCCTACACCAATAGGAGACGCATCCACTTCAACAACTAGTAGACTATTACCATCATAATTCGCCAAAAGGGGACCTTTTGATAAATCAGATTTTACAATTTCAAAAGCTTTGTTTTCAAGTTCAGACCATTTAAAAACTTTATTCTTTTTTTAGCAATTCATACAAGGGGGCCAGCTTGGAAGAAAAAATCTTAATGAATTTACAATAATATGTCAACATTCCACTAAAAGATTGCAACTCTGCAACAGAAGTAGGGGGTGGAGAATCTAGAATAGCTTTGACCTTCTTAGGGGAAGGTTTGATTCCTTCACCTGAGATACAAAATCCAAGATATTCTAAAGAAGAAACCTTAACAGCACATTTTTTCTTGTTAATCAGAACATTATGCTCTTGCAAAATTTTTAAAACTTCAATAAACCTAAGATCATGCTGCTCTTTAGATTCACCACTTACAATAATGTCATCTAAATAAGCATCAACTCCCTCTACATCTTTCAACAAGTTAGCAATAAATCTCTGAAATATAGCTGGTGAAGAAGAAAGACCAAAAGGGAATCTTTTGTACTTAAACAAACCTTTATGTGTATTTACTACTAAATACTTTTGGCTTTCTTCACTCACAGAAATCTGTAAATATGCATTTTTTAAATCAATAGTAGAAAAAAATCTTTCCCTTACCAATAGATGCTAACAACTCATCTGTTTTAGGCAAAGGATATTGGTCACATGATATACATTAATTCAATTCTTTAAAATCTCCACAGATACGTACAGACTCCTAATCCGATTTCAACACAGTAACAAAGGGGGCAGCCCACTCACTATGGTTAACAGGCTCAATTATATCATCTACAATCAGTTTATTTAAATCATCTTCAACTAAAGGTTTATAGTGAAATGGAACTGATCTGTGTTTTCTGAATTTTGGAACTACATCACTCTTAACAAGAATGTGAGCTGTAATATCTGAAATGGGGTATTAGGATTAACTTCATAATCATTCAACAATTCAACCACAGAACCATTGACTTTATTAATTTTAGAAGAATCATTAATACCAGACAAATAAATACCTATTTTTGGCATCAAATCTTTACCACATAAGTTAGAATTATGATTCCCTACAACATAAAATGTCTGTTTCACTTGCAGAGAATTATAGTAAACATCCACTCCAACTTTACCCAAAACATTTATTTTGAGATCATCATAAGCATTTAACATTTTATTACAATCTACAATGGACATTCCCAAATTATGAACCCAATCTTTAGTCAAGGTACTCACAGCAGCACCTGTATCCACCTCAAAAGGTATAAACTTACCATTAACCAAAATATTCACTTCATCTTTACCAATAGCATTGACATTTTTCACTGACAACAGTCTTTCTTCATCAGTATCACTGGAAAATGCTACCTTGTCTACTGCTTTAACTTTAACCTTATGTTTTTTCTCAGAAGCCTTATTAAAACTTTCTTTTACTGGTTTTGGCTTCACATTACCTTTGACATCTTTTGAAGCCTTCCAACAAACTTGTTTTAAATGTCCTTTCTTACCACATAAATTACATGTTAAATTCTTAAAGCGACATTTTGCACTATCATGAGGGTAACCACAGTGTTTACAAGAAACGGACTTACTCATGGAACCATTGGATGGGGTTTTAAGCTTTTGAACAACACCAGACTTTTCAGAAACATAAGCTTGTTCAAAATTCAAAACTCTCTCAACTATTTGAATAGAAGACATAACCTTCAAATTTAAATTTTCAGCAACCAGATTTGAAAAATAAACCTCATTCTTAAGAGCCATAAACAACTGATCCCGCACACGAGAATCAAAGTTGCTACCAAAATCACAGTCTTTGGCTAGACACTTCAGGTCTGCATACAAATCTTTTAATGTCTCACCTCCTTTTTTCTCCTTTGTTGAAAAGCCAATAAACTTCTATGATAACTAGGCTTTACATCATAATGTGCCTTAAGTAATTTGCATAAATCCTCATACGACTTAGTATGTGGTAAATCTGGGGCACATATTTATTGGTTCAAGGTTCCACATAGCACAAATTCCAGAAAACACAACAATTAATTTTTGCGACAATATTGTCACACCTAGCAAAATATTCAAAAACCTAGGAATTCACTTTGATAACCACATGTTGTTTGATTCCCACATAGATAAAGTATGCAAAAAGGTTACAGGAACATTAATGTACTTATCACGTATAAAAGACAATTTTGAGATTACCACTCGAATAACTGTTGTTGAATCTCTAGCCCTAAGTCACATTAATTACTGCACAACTGTTTGGGGAGCTACCACTAAGACTCAGATAAACAGAATACAGAAGCTTATTAATTTTTTCAGCTCGAGTTGCCCTGGGAGGAATAAGAAAATATGACCACACCTACCAGCTCTCAATAAACTTGGGTGGCTGCGGGCAGAAAATAAGGTCGCTTATGCTATTTATGTTTTTGTATTCAAAATTTTGGACCATCATTATCCTAGCTGGCTATTTGATTTAAAAACAGTCAGGGATATAAGGGGAACCAACACAAGACAGAGCAGTGAGCTCTATATTCACAGAACAAACAGAGAAGAAGGTTCAAAGATGATCACTATCAAAGGGCCAACACTCTGGAATAATATTCCAGAGCATCTTAAAAATGCATCCTCCTTCACAGCTTTCAAAGGCAAACTTTATAGTTTTCTTTTGGACAAATAGTTGCTGCTCATTAAGAACTAATTGTTCTCATTGTAAGGAAACAAATATGGAAATGATGCCGATAATAACGATCGTGTATCTAGTGGCATACTACTTTATTATTAACATTATTGTTAACATTTTTATTACAGCATTATTATTTTCTATGAAAGCTACATTTAATTTAACTATATGTCTAACCCTCTTATTTATTAGTTTAATTACATGTCTACTTATAGTTACTATTAATGTTGAATAACCATTGTACAAAATGGAAATAAATGTTTGTTTGTTTGTTTGTTTGTCCTAAAATAGCATAAACTGCAGTACCAACAGAAACCAGAAGTAAATTTTCTTTTACTATTTGCCTCAGTTATTTCTAAATTTAAAAAATTTGCTTCCAACAAACTTAACCACAATTCAAAAGAAATCTTTGAAGGATTAAAATGATCAATGTTCACTCTGCGGTTAGCCCTATTTTCATTTTCTTGAGGCATGATTATAGGCTAAGTCACTGGGTGAACTGGTAATTATCTCAAAATACACAACATGCAATCATGGCACAGACAGAATAGGCTAAATATTATAGCACTGACAACATAAGCTAAGCATCATATTACTAGGCTAGGCCTATATGCAATTTGTTTTACTCCACTCCTCAAAGCAATATGGTAGGCTATGATCAATCAAGGCTACCGTACACAAAACACTGGAAACAAGGTTACCGGTAAACACAATTGGCCTATCATAGGTTATCATCAATCTAGGGTGCACCTTGGAAAATAATCACTATAGCTTTCCAATCTTGAAAAATCGTCAGCATTAGGCTTAAACACAGTTATAATACGACATCTATGAAGGCTCCAATGCTAACTGCAAAACTTGATCAAAACAGCCTATGGAGGGAGGCCACGAGAACGGAAATCTCGGAAGTCAGAAGCTTACCCAATTTACCGGCTACCTCAAAACTGCAAAAATTCACTTAAATACTACAAACCAGAAGTTCCTTTTGCTACTGCATTGGTCCTTTGTACCTCGTCGCCATTTGTTACATACTTTGAGAAGATGGGTGAGGAGAATGCCGTTAAAAATCGTGAGAAAAGTGGAGGTTTTATTACTCAAACTTAGATGTCCGACATGGCGTGTTCTACCTGAGTAAACACAACAAAACAATAGCGCAATGCAAAGCGCACGAATTAATCAGCACAAAAGTTATACATAACAACATCAATTCTCACTCTTTCTTTAATCATTCTCACCATTTTATCCATATAAATGACAAACAAAATGCAGCTCGTAGGAGCTCCTTGGCATATACCTATAGATGTTGTTATATAGCAGATTTTACCACACTTTTTGTACATGAATAAATATTTTGGATAGCTGACAACATAACCCTTCCACATCCCACCGACTTGAGACACTAATTTCGAAAAAACAAGAATAATCTGAATTTCAGATCAAAACTTAGCACGAGGGTCTGCCCCACTCTTTTTCTCTTACTTTATTTAATTTTCTGCTTTTCCCTCCACTTCCCTTATATCCTTAATTCCCTTCCCTTTTTTCCCCTCCTATCCTATCCCATCCTAGAAAAAAAAAAACTTGAGACACTCGATTAATTCATATTTTGGTACCCTGTCGTACGCCTTACTAAAATCCACAAAAACAATATACAATTTTTGCTTCTTGCAAGCAGCATAATCCATCAGTAACCTTAAAGCCAAAATCTGCTCTATACACCCTCTACCCTTCTGAGCTCCGGCCTGACACTTATCTATATGAAACCATAAACTTAACCGTCTCATCAAAAGCATATCATAGATTTTTGCCAAGGTGTTCATTATACTTATGCCCCGATAATTTCCGCAATTTCTTCTATCCCCAGATTTAAATAGAGTGATCACTTTATTGTGGCACCAAGCAAATGGATAAAGGACATTTAAGAAAAGGAAATTAAAAATTGTGAGGAAAAACGCTAACCAGGTCTGTGGTAACATCGTAAATAAACCAGGACACATTCCAATGTAACTCTTATCTTTTTTTATACTTTGCAATGCCATGTCTAACTCTTGAGCAGTAAAGGGATCATCCAATATAGGAATATTAGGTGAGGAAGACACATCAATGATTTGATTAGGATTAACTGTCGGAGGATTAAACAAATTTTCGAAATGCAATTTGAAATTGATATCTTCAGGTTGCACATCATTGGGTTCCACCACATTGCTATTTCAGTTAATAGATTTCCATATAATTTTTGGATCATTTTTTTCAAATATTCCCCTCCATCGAGGGTGGTCTTGATCCCATCCATTAAACTCTAACTCCCCAGATTGAAAAACTCTGCAGTCTCTTGCTACATTATTGATAATCTTATTACCTGTCTCTAAAATATTAAAAATGTTCTCATTATGAATTTCTAATAATTCTGGGGGCTGAGTTTCATTCATGACTAATTTGAATCTATCCAAGTCTACATTCTTATGGGAAGGACCCCGGGTTGTGTAACTGTGTTCAATATATTGAACATTATAGCAAGAACTACCTAAATTTAAAGCCCTCTCCATCAGCAAGGATGGCACTGTTTCCTGAATATCATTAAGATCAAGTTGAACCATCAGTGGGGCGTGGTCAGATGCTACAATATTCTGGTTCATTTCAATAGATTTTACATATTTCAGTGTATTTTCTTTTAAGACACATACATCAATCTCAGATATCCAATTTGACCCTCTTTTAAAGGATAAACCCACTTCTAACCTTTTACCCTTATATACTAAGTGATTACCTATCACCATTGTGCTGCCACGGCAAAGGTTCAGCAATTGTCTCCCATTTTCATTCACACTTGTATCTATTACCCCTTCATATTTGTATGATTTGAAACTTTCATCATAAAGAATAGGTATACCTACACGCGAATTCAAATCACCCATTAGTACAACCTTATTGTGTTGATTCACAGCTGTGCTTAGGTTACCAAAACAAGCTGGCTGAAAATTAGGAGAGTCATTCGGTGGTATATATACCCCACCAAATACAAAGCCTGGAAAACATGACAATTCTAGCAAAATTTGACCTTCAACATTTATGTTTACATTTTTGATATATTTTGGAAGGGAGCATTTTACAAGCATTGCAACGCCTCCCCTATTACCACAGTCCTTAGGGGGGTTATGATAAGTGTAAAATCCTGGTACACTAATACGAGGAATAGTTTTTATTTCCAAAAGCCACACGATATGTAACCCGAGAATAAATGATAAAATATCAGAATTGTTTAATTTGTCCTTGACACCTGCAATATTCCAACAACACATATTGAGCTCACTGGGAAATACGCTATTTTGTGCACATCTTAAAAATACGAAGGAGCATACCTGTCAATAATTTCACCATCACGTAATAATATACGACGCTGATTGTCGTAATGGATATTAACACCTTGATTTTCTGGTCTCTCCTTTTCTTCTTTCTCCCTCTTCCGTAGTCGAGGCAGCTCCATATTTTAATGATATTTTCAGCATGTCTAACCTATTCTATTCTACTCTACTTATTTATTCTATTTTCCTTTTTATGATTTTTCTAATAAGCACTAACCTATTCATACCCACCCTACCTCTGTCATATGTCTATCTAATCTACATTTGAAGATGTCTAAGGTATTGGCATTTACTATACTACTAGGAAGCCTGTTCCATGCATCAGCTACTCTATTTCCAAACCAATTTTTACCAGTTTCCCATCCGAACCTAAATTTATCAAGCTTAAATCCATTATTACGAGTTCTGGTTTGATCATGAATTTTTAAAACTTTACTAATATCTCCCTTGTTAATCCCTTTAAACCATTTATACACTTCAGTCATATCCCCTCTAACTCTTCGCCTCTCTAGAGAATGTAGATTAATTTTTTTTAAACTGTCCTCATATGGCAGATTTCTGATATTGTGTATCATCTTGGTCATTATTCGCTGCACTCTCTCCAAGGATTTAATTTTTTTTTTCTGGATGTTCTCCCTTGAGTGTGAGTGGACTTCCCCTTGTGGCCCGCAGGTGGGGTAAATTTATTTTGAATGTAGGTGGTATTCGCTCTTGCGGGCGAATGGGCTTTCCTATTTGGTGAGGAGGTGGGGTGAAATCTTGTTATTGTTGTTGATCGGACTTTCCTATTTTGGCACGCAAGTGAGGTTGTGCAAAACTGTGAAGATAATGTAGAGCATAAGTATTCAGCTGAGGATTATTAGTTTACATCAAACAATTTAAATGAATTCCTGTTTTGGGGTGAGAGAGAGTTATTACATGGTTATCTTGGTGGAGGGTATTGACTGATGATATTTAGTAGACTGTTCATGTAGTTGTTTGTTGCTAGTCTGATTATGGAGCTAGCAACATGAAGGGAATTTGGATCTTCGCTGGATGTTGCGGGGGCACCAGTTTTCCGTCGAATTTCTGAAGAGGAATCACATTCGAGGATGTAATGGAGCAGTGGATGTGGTGAGGTTACCTGGCTAAAGGTGCATTCCATGATGATATCCTCCACTATTCGCCAGGTGCACTTGTACCCGAGTCTCAGACGGTGCACATTGACCTCCGTGCTTTGTCGAAGGTTCTTAGGCAGGGTGATTCGCCGAAGATCAGTGGTGGCTTTGTACCACCAGGTGGAGGGGGAGGCAATGTCTGTGCACAGGTTGTGCTTAGTTATTAAGGCATTAAGGAGTGACTTGGTGGCTTTATTTTTTATCTGCTGAAATCCAGGAGACAGAGATATTTGGATTTTTGCTCTGAGAGTGGCTTGTTTGGCGGCTTGATCGGCTTCCTCATTTCCCTTGATGCCGACGTGGCTGGGAATCCAGGCGAGTGATGGCTTTTCCAAGGCTGGTTGTCCTGTGGTGGTGGCTGAGGATGGTGGTGATGATACGTACATTGTCTCTGAGGAGTGGCTTCTTGATGGCCTGTAAGGTGCCTTTAGAGTCAGAGAGAATTAGGGCATGGTCAGCTCCTTCCTGGATGAAGAAGTCGAGGGTGTTGACTATGGCAACAAGCTCAGTCTGGAGCGATGAGCAGGAGTTTGACAGTCTCCAGGATAGGACGCGGTTTCCAGTGGTGAAGGCGGCGGCTGAGGCTCCAGTTTCTTGATGTACTGAACCATCAGTGTAGTAGACTTGAGAATTTGGCCTGCTCCAGCTCTGAATTTTGTCCTTGTATATGTTTTTAAGGACAAGCGGGTTTACCAAGCTTTTGGGGTTGTCAGGGAGCTCGATCTTTATGTCGAGTGGTTGGTCATTCCATGGGGGTGGGCATCTGTATTCAGGAAGCGGTGTATCCTGTATCTTGGCTAGGATGCTCTCCCTGACTGGCAGTGCTTGCAGGCTAGCGCAGACCTTGGCTGCCCAGGTTCTAGGATGGTGGTTGGGGTGGCGATTGAGGGCTAGATGGAGATTTGTGCCAGCTAGGCATTTATGTTGGGTAGTGGTGGTTTTGGCCACAAAGAGGGTCAGTCTTTGCTGAGCTCTGAGTCTGAGTGGCATGAGTCCCAATTCCATCTGGATGTTTTCTCTCTTGGTCCACATGGGGGCTCCTAGCATGGTACGTATGGTGTTGTTTTGAATTACTTCTATCTTGTCCCACTGTTGGTCTGTTAGTAGCCAGAGTGTGGGACAAGCATAGTCTATGAGGCTGCATATGGCTTGTACACAGAAGCTTCTGAGGACATTAAATGATGCATCATCGTAGAGTCCCGACATCCGACGAAGGACCGCTTGTCGCTGGCTGCACCTGTCGCGCAGGTGTTGAATTTCGGGTCCAAAGGTTAGTCTGTTGTCGATGATTACACCCAAGTATTGGTGTTTGGTAACCCAGTCCACAGGCTCATTACCTATGACCAGATTAGTGTCTGGTCTCCACTGGTGGATAGGAAGGGCCTTGGTTTTGCGGGCATTGATTTTAACTCCAAGGGAGATGGAGGCTTGGTGAATCTTGGTGAGGCAGCACTGTGTGTTGTTAGAGCGTCTGTCTCTTATTGTGACAAGGGCAAAGTCATCCGCATAGTTGAAGAGTTTGGCTCCATGTGGTTTTGCGATGTCCATGAGTTTTTCCATGAGACAATTAAAGAGGAAGGGGCTAAGGATTCCACCTTGGGGGGTCCATTTTCGTGGATTTTGTAGGTGGAGTAGTGCCAATCTACTTTGACTCGTGCACTACGGCTTTGCAGACTCTGCTTAATCCATGAGAGAAGGTTACCTTTGATCTGCTTTGAAACGAGAGCTGAGAGTATTGCCGTCACATTGGCTAGTTCAAAGGCCTTCTCTAGGTCTAGAAAAACGATGTATCCACGGCAGTTATTGATAAATGATAGCATGGAAGCTATGCATTCTGAGGTGCCTAAGCCAGGCTGGTAGGCAAACATGTTTTCTGGGAAGGGTGGGCATTTCCAGTGGACTCTGTTAAGTACCATCTTTTCTGCCATCTTGCTCAGCCAGCTCAGGAGGGAGATGGGGCGAGGGTTGTCAGGGTCCTGTGGTTTTGGGATGGGCTGAATGTCTGCTCTGTTCCATGAGGTTGGTCTGATTCTTCATGTGTATGTCGAATTGATCAGAGAGAGTAGAGCAAGCTCCCCTTGGGGCCCCATATTTTGAATCATTGTGTATGTGATTTTATCGGCACCTGGGGCTGTGTTCTTAGAGCTTTTGCTTACTCTTAGTAGCTCAATCAGAGAGAATGGAGCATCTGTTTCATCTTCAGTGTTGAAGGCCTCTTTTATTTCTTCCCATCTTGCAGTGGTGAGGTCCAGAATAGTTGTTCTGGTGGTGATGGGGAGCTGGTTGGAGCTTGCTCTATCCGCAAATTTGACTGAGAGTTCTTCTGCTGCCCTGCTAGGATCCCTGTGGGGGGTGATTTTAGGAGGTTTTCCTTTAGCAAAGGAGTTAATGCTCCTCCACATCTGGCCCACACAGGTGTGAGCATCTAGGGTGGAACACAACTCTAGCCATTTTTTCCTCTTATTGTTGCGTGTCTCTTCATGGACATGTTCTTTGACTTCCTGAAGAGTGTGGTAGGAGTCTTCAGTGCGACGTTTCCTGTGCATTTTCCGGATGACGTTGAGCCGGTGATTGAGTTCTTTAACTCTGTCACAGTAGTACCATCTGTCCCGATGAGTGGTGTGTTGTGGTTTGCAGAGGGGGATGGAGGAGTTTGCTCCAGCTTGCAGGGCATTGACTAGCTCGGCCTCTGCTTGGTCAATGTCTTTGGATGGTGTGTAGGCTGAAAACCAATTGCTGAGGTGCTCCTGGAATTGGCCCCAGTTGGCCTTCTTGAAATTCCATCGAGGGGGAGGAGCAGGGATTTGGAAGATTTCAGGAATTGGCAACGTGAGATGGATCCCATAGTGGTCGCTTGTGACCAGGGGATGAACTCTCCATGTGGCGTCCTGCTTTAGGGAGTTGGAGACAAAGGTGAGGTCCAGTATTCCACCTCTGTCATGTGTTGGCTAATGATTGTTGAGAAGGGAGACCTCTTCTTGGTCGTTCAGCAGGCTCATGATGTGTCTGCCTGCAGCACAGGGGCGCTCATACCTGAAACTTGGATGGTGCACGTTGAAGTCACCTCCTATTACCAAGTCACGATGCCTGGCTAGCCCGAAGAGGGTAGTCAGGTCTAAGCCACCATCCTGTGGTCTGTAAATGTTGTTCTGATCTATGCAGCTTCCCTGAAGTTGGATGTTAACAGCGAGGACGTGGCCATTTTTGCCGCAGTGGACCGGTCGGGTTATTTCCTTGGCTAATAGGTTTTTGCTGATGAAGGTGGCGCTGCCTCTGTTCTCCCCTGGAGACCAGTGCTGGTAGAATCCTTTGTATCCTGAGATTTTTGGAGTGTTTTGCTCGGTGCACAGGGTTTCTTGAACCATGATGACATCTATGCTGTCAGCCTTGGCAGTGCCTTCAAGATGTTGTACTTTATGTCTGAGACCCTGGGCGTTCCAGCGTAGGATCCCGAGATTAGACATCTTGATGATTTAAGGAGGTGGAGGTGGTAGGAGTGGTGGGTTGTTGAGGCTGGTGGTGGGTTCTGGAGACGAGAACGTGGGCGACAACGGAGTGGGCTACTTTGACGACTTGATTGTAGGCATCTTGAGTAGTGGCTCTGGTATCGAGGAGTCGGACGGCTGCCTGTATGGCTTGAATAAGAAGGTTGGTGAGCTTGTTTACTGTGAAGAGGGATTGCTGTTGGGGAGAGGAGGCAGAGGAAGGTGTCTGGATAGGCTGTTTAGGTGTGGGGGTATGGGATCTAAGTCTAGGGTCCCGGAACCTGGTGTGGTGAGTGGGTGTGTGTGGTCTGAGTGTTCTGAGTGTTGCGTGTGACTGTATTGTGTGTTTGAGTGTTGCATGGGGTGGAGGTGTTGGTGTGAGTGTTGCGTGTGGGGATGGTAGGGTTGTGAGTGT